>OVBW01000907.1:0-16469 GCA_900406355.1 Erysimum pusillum | reverse complement strand
CATAGGGTATGCTTGTTCTACGGTATTAGAAGCAGAACTTCAAGCGTTACTAATGGCAATGCAAAATGTTTGGGTGAGAGGTTATCACCATGTTGTCTTTGAAGGAGATAATGCTTTAGTGGTGAAACTTGTTAATGGTGAACTGAAGAACTTTGGTCTTCATAATTTGATCCGTGAGATTGGCTTTTGGAAACAGAAATTTGCTGCTGCTTCTTTCCTGTGGACTTCACTAAATTTCAACCAAGTTGCAGACTATTTAGCTAGAGATGTTTTTCCTGTTAATGTATATTTTGTTTCTTATTCTTTTGTACCTGCTTGTATCATACAAACTCTTCATGTAGACCATATTTCTACTAATTAATAAAATAAAGCTGTTATAAAAAATAACAAAAAAGCTAATTTTTCTATAGCAAAATATGTCATTCATTCCATGNTTCATGTAGACCATATTTCTACTAATTAATAAAATAAAGCTGTTATAAAAAAATAACAAAAAAGCTAATTTTTCTATAGCAAAATATGTCATTCATTCCATGAATTAAATTTTTTGAAAAGTGTATTTTATTAATTACAACTTCCCTTTTAACTCTAAAGAATCTAAAGCCCACAATTAGAGATTTTATAATTTTTTAATGAAAAAGGAAAAAAAACAGTAGACAGCATTTCATCACATGGATGGTTGTAAATAAAACAACAAAACATGATCCACTCTTCTCCTCTCAATCTTCATCCTCATNTAAAGCCCACAATTAGAGATTTTATAATTTTTTAATGAAAAAGGAAAAAAAAACAGTAGACAGCATTTCATCACATGGATGGTTGTAAATAAAACAACAAAACATGATCCACTCTTCTCCTCTCAATCTTCATCCTCACTAATAAGCATAATAATAATAATTTCAACAAAATATTCATTATTTTGCTCAATTCGTATTATTATTCTTTCAATTCAGATAATGGAAGCTAGAAGACTCTCAATCCTCTGTTCTCACTTGAACCCATCTCATCCAAACCCGACCCAAGACCCGATTCTCAACGTTTCCGATTGTAGCTCCGGCGACAAGAAATTTGAATCATCTAATCTTCAAAACGACTGCGTTTTCTGTAAGATTATCCGTGGCGAGTCTTCATGTATCAAGGTTTAACCACTCTTTTGTCTTTTTTCTGTTTCTTCCAGATTCTTTTAAGACAGAACTANGACCCAAGACCCGATTCTCAACGTTTCCGATTGTAGCTCCGGCGACAAGAAAGTTGAATCATCCAATCTTCAAAACGACTGCGTTTTCTGTAAGATTATCCGTGGCGAGTCTCCATCTCTCAAGGTTTTAAAAATTTCTCACTTTTTTTTTTGTCTGTTTCTGTTTCTTCCAAATTCATTAAGACAGAACTGAACTTAACTCAAACTCTTTTTAATGCAGTTGTACGAGGATGATTTGTGTTTGTGTATTTTGGATACTAATCCACTTAGCCATGGGTAATAATCAAAATCTTGATTTTTTGTTTTTTCTTGTAATTCAACTCAAAATCTTGGTTTATGTAATTTTTACTTGGGTAATAATTTTACTTGGTTTAATTGGTTAAAATCTTTGATTAGTGAATTGTATTTTTGTTACATGTGTTTGTTATTCTTGAATCTAAGAAGCTATGGTTTTTTTTTTTTTTTTTATTGGGTGGTTTCAGGCACTCTCTTATCATACCAAAGTTACATTATCCAACCTTAGAGGAAACTCCTCCATCAGTAAGTTCCTCTTCCTAGCTTCATTGCTCATTTTGAATCTTAACGATTGCATAAATTAGTTGCTAGGAACATTTGTTTATGAGTATTATTTCTTGTTATTGTATAGAAAATTTGTATATGGGTATAAGATTTTGATTATAGGTCTCCTCCAAGGAGCATGCAGGTAGTTGCTGCCATGTGTTCTAAAGTGCCTCTTATCAGTAACGCTATCGTGAAAGCTACTGAAAGTGGTATGCTCTATCGATTCTCATTTCTTTCAATCCATCTCTCATACGATGATTAGAACTGTCTTTACATATATTTGTGCTACCATATGGGAACAATCTGAGCATTTTGATAATGGAGCGGCTCACATTTTACCTTACAAACCTTTTTCGATTATCCTAACCGCATTTCTCTGCACATCTTATATAGATGGACCACAGAACGTATTTAGTAACAGTTTACTCTTATATGGTTACTTTAGAAGAGCTCATCATTAGTTTACACAACCACTGAGTACCTTACCTCGCTTGTGAAACTAGGTTTTTGTGTTGTTATTTTGTAACATAGCGATCTTGTTTTGCGAAATATGATAGACTTTGAACGGGTTTTACCGCGTGCTGTCATATTCTAAAGTAATCTTGCCATTCTTTCTGGAATCTTTTAACCATTTTAAGGTATAGATGATTCTGATTCTGATCAAAACTATTTTATCAGATTCATTTAACTTATTGGTTAACAACGGCGCAGCAGCGGGGCAAGTCATATTTCACGTAAGCACATACTGACTTCCCCAACTTTGTATTTCTCTTATTTCCTCATGTGGGAAGTTTCTACTAACGGTTTCTTTATTTTCTGCATTTCAGACACACATTCACATAATCCCGCGTAAGGAACGAGACTGCTTATGGGCTTCCGAGGTACAAATGAGATCGAAACAATACAATTTGAAAGGTTTATGAAAGTTGCCTGATTTGATAGTTTTTAATTTTGTTCTGCTTGTGATGACAGAGCTTACGGAGACAAACACTGAAACTGGACAAGGAAGCATCTCAATTGGTATCGCGTGTTCGACAACAATTGTGCAGCCTTCCTGAAGAACAATTGGTTCAGCCCTCATAAAAGTCCCTTCTCAAGAAACACATTGTTGTAACTTTAGATACAGAATCCAAACACAAAGTATATTCTGTATAGTTCATATTCAGTCTCGTTTTCATTTTAACTATGTTCTTGAATCTGTCTGTTAGTTTCTCAAGATTTAGTTATAGAAATAGAAGAAGTGGTTTAGTGTTATTCAAATCAGAGGCTTGTTAGGTTCATCTAATTAGTAACACACTCCTTGCATAGAAACAATCCAATTTGAAATTTAGGATTTTAGTGGAATCTGTAGTTCCTGATTTGTTGTACAAAGAAAGAAGATCAAAATTGAAATTTACATATGCTATAGGTCCATTCTTGCCGAGTACATGGCTTTGGCAAAAACTGTTAAGGAAGAGCTCTGCTTGAAAACTGTATTGTATTGGGATGGTTTGAGTACAATACTTTTAGTTTTAGCCAAGGAATTGTTGGGCCGGGCTGATAGATGTTTTGGGTTGTCCATATTATCTTATTAGTGGTGTTCAAGTGTTAACTAAAGTTAGTACAAAATATTAAATTAATACTATTGTTTTTGTTAATACAATAATATAAGCTTTTAAACAGTTAAAAATTTATATGTAATTATTTAATATAATTTGATATATTTTAAAAATATTAACAAGAGATAAAATATAAGATTTTTAATTAAACATTATATTGTTAAGATATCCATAGAGTATTCATCAATAAAGGTAAATTTTTTAGTTGAAGTTTTTAAACTAAAGTGAATTAAAATATTAAAATTATATTGTTAAGATACATATAGGGTATTTCACCAATAAAAATGCTTTTATGTCTTTGGTTATGATTGGTACCACGTATAATTGAATAATAACATAAGTTGTAGAATAAAATTTTGCAGAATAAAATTTTGTTGAATGAAATTTTATGATGATTGAATATATTTTCAGAAAAACGAAATAAATTTGTGAGGATTTTTTTGATTAATAAATTTTTGTTATTTACGTGTACCAATCAGAGCTCTTATGTATGTCTCGATATAGAAATTAACAAGCTAGCAATAGAATTCGTGACCAAAAATCTTACCCAATACAATTTTCAAACTTTACTTTACCAAACCTAATTCCTTCAATTTTCTTATTAACATGAGTCGTTAGTCGTTACTCGTTAGGCAAATATTCAATCAATTGTTTCCTAGGTGTAAAGTGTAAACAATTGCATTCATACATGCATCTCCAACTTAACCACAATTAATTTCATAAAGATAAAAAAAAAATTAGTTCTTTGTGTTACTTGTTCTTCTTGTTAACTTCTAACCTATAAATGTTGCGGTTATTTTATCCTTAACGAGCACTGTTATGTTCTTGATCAGTTTATCTTCTTCTTCTTTTTTTTCAATTTAATAATTTTGGATCGAACTTCTATGAACTATGACTAAAGGGAATGGATCTGCGTCCAAGTTGGACATACATGTATATATTATACATAGAATAATTCACACATCTCACAATTATTATTATTTTGGTTAATTACACTCCTCTACAGTTTTCACCATATTAAACATATATTTATGATATAGAATGCATTTTTCTAGATAAGTGCTTTTTAAAAGAATATCTTTTTGTAAAAGAGTGTACAGAGAAGAAGGTACTAGGTCGGAGGTTTTGTACATATGACATTGACGAATCTTTCTTCTTATTTTATTTCTAATGCAAATTTATTTTTTATGATATTTATCAGAACATCAACTTGATTGAAATATTTATAAGACTTTTTAATTTCTTTTCGAGTTTGACAATTGATATGTTACAGCATGTCGCGACCACTTGAAATTTAAATTTTCTGACTTTTTTTTCTTTCAAATAATTGTATATAGTAGAGAACAAGTAACGTTATTTCATTCTCCACACGTCAAAAAAAAATAAAGTAAGTAACGTTAATTCATTCTTGGTCGAGAAAAATCACCTTCCCCTTGAACCCTGAACTGTCATTATACTAGGTGATACATAAAGCACTAGCCGATGAGTGGTCATGAAGGCTTGGAAAACTCGATCACATTCACTTCTCTCATTTGTCTGGTCTGATCTCTAATCAGGATCTTTGACCAAATAATTAAAATTTAGCCTCTCGCGAGAATGAGATTGACGAAGAATTTGGATCTCTATAATCCGGAGATTAATCACATGCACGCTTCATACAACTTGTTGATATGATATGTACTTGAAGTCCAGACCACAACGTATGCAAATAATTCTTGTATGAGGTCTATATCGACCAAAAACTGCATATCATCATTTGGTTGAAGATTTTGTTGAGAATTTTATTTGTACTTCGTAGAAAATGTTATAATCAGATTTGAAAAGCTAAGAAGAATGTTTGATCAGCTTATGGTGTTCATATTTAATTTGTATCATAAGATAAAATTAAGAACAAAACTTTTTTTAGTGGTAGGTAAGTTCTGTGAATGATGAGTTACAGAGCTCCTCTCCGGTCCCCTCTGGGTTCAAACCTTCCTAGAAAAATTACACTTGTATGGAAATTCTAGGTTTAAGTGTAAGCTCCAAACAATTTATCTGGTAGTCCAACAATAGATGATCTGGTTATCTCTTACATTAGGCAAAAGACATTCCAAAATCGGGATAAACAGTGTGGTAAACCCATTAGATCTCATTGATCTCATGTTCCGTTGACTCAAATCCTTTTGATATCTATGACATCCGTTGAACCAGAACACCGTTCACTCTATAATATTGTGATGCGTAAAAAACAAAAAAACAACAACAACAAAACTTTTTTCTAATATTTAAAAAGAACAATGCTTGTAAACCCGTTATAGTAAGTACTAAGTAGACTTTCTTTCATTTTAAGAATTGTAAAAACTAATCTTGATAAACTACACGTAGAATTTTACGTCGATATTATAAAACAATTACATATTTATTAACCNAACCTTTTTCGATTATCCTAACCGCATTTCTCTGCACATCTTATATAGATGGGCCACATAACGTATTAGTTACAGTTTACTCTTATACTAAACCCTGGTTACTTTAGAAGAGCTCATCATTAGTTTACGCAACCACTGAGTACCTTACCTCGCTTGTGAACTAGGTTTTTGTGTTGTTATTTTGTAACATAGCGATCTTGTTTTGCAAAATAAAATAGACTTAGAACGGGTTTTACTGCGTGCTGTCATATTCAGATATTCTAAAGTAATCTTGTCATTCTTTCTGGAATCTTTTAAGCATTTTAAGGTAGATGATTCTGATTCTGATCAGAACTATTTTATTAGATTCATTTAACTTATTGGTAAACAACGGCGCAGCAGCAGGGCAAGTCATATTTCACGTAAGCACATACTGACTTCTCCGACTTTGTATTTCTCTTATTACCTGAGGAGTGAAGGTTCTACTAACACTTTCTTTTTGTCTGCATTTCAGACACACATTCACATAATCCCGCGTAAGGAACGTGACTGCTTATGGGCTTCCGAGGTACAAAACAAGATCGAAACAATACATTTTGAAGGGTTTATGAAAGTTGCCTGATTTGATGGTCTTTTTGTTGTTGTTCTGTTTGTGATGACAGAGCTTACGGAGACAAACACTGAAACTGGACAAGGAAGCATCTCAATTGGTATCACGTGTTCGACAACAATTATGCAGCCTTCCTGAAGAACAATTGGTTCAGCCTTCATAAATGTCCCTTCTCAAGAAACCCATTGTTGTAACTTTAGATACAGAATCCAAACACAAAGTATATTCTGTATAGTTCATATTCAGTCTCGTTTTCATTTTAACTATATTCTTGAATCTGTCTGTTAGTTTATCAAGATTTAGTTATAGATATAGAAAAAGTGGTTTAGTGTTATTTAAATCAGAGGCTTGTTAGGTTCATCTAATTAGTAACACTCCTGCATAGAAACAATCCAATTTGAAATTTAGGATTTTAATGGAATCTGTAGTTCCAGATTTGTTGTACAAAGAAAGAAGATCAAAATTGAGATTTACATGTATAGGTCCATTCTTGCTGAGTACATGGCTTTGGCAAAAACTGTTAAGGAAGAGCTCTGCTTGAAAACTTTGTATTGTGATAATTTTAGTACAATACTTTTAGTTTTAGCCAAGGAATTGTTGGGCCGGCCTATAGATGTTTTGGGTTGTCCATATTATCTTATTAGTGGTGTTCGAGTGTTAACTAAAGTTAGTACAAATATTAAATTAATACGGAGTATTATTGTTTTAGTCAATATAATAATATAATCTTTTAAAAAATTAAAAATTTATATGTTAATTAATTAATATAATTTGATATATTTTTAAAAATATTAACAAGAGATAAAATATAAGATTTTTAATTAAAAGTTATATTGTTAAGATATCCATAAAATATTCATCAATAATGGTAAATTTTTGAGTTGAAGTTTATAAATTAAAGTGAATTAAAAATATTAAAATTGTATTGTTAAGATATGTATAAGTTATTTCACCAATGGAAATGCTTTTATGTCATTGGTTTCGATTGGTACCATGAATAATTGTAAAATAACATAAGTTATAGAATGAAATTTTGTAGAATAAAATTTCGCAAAATAAAAATTTGTTGAATGAAAAATTTTGTGCTGATTGAATATATTTGCAGAATGACGGAATAAATTTTTATGTCACAAATATATAGCCACTTATTTGCATAATAATTTTTTACTTTTATATTTTTTGGCGAAAACACAAATTTTATATTTTTACGTTTTGTTAAATATTATAAAGATTTTGTTTATTAAATTTTTTTTGGTATAATAGTACTAGAAAACATTATTTTGTCATTTATGTATGTCTCGATATAGAAACAAGCTAGCAAAAGAAATCGTGTCCAAAAACCTTACACAATACAATTTTCAAACTTTACTTTACCAAACCTAATTCCTTCAATTTTCTCGTTAACATGAGTTGTTACTTGTTACTCGTTAGGCAAATATTCAATCAATGTGTTTCCAACTTAACCACAACCAATTTCATAAAGATTAAAAAAAAAAAATGTTTCTTTGTGTTACTTGTTCTTCTTGTTAACTTCTAACCTATAAATGTAGCTGTTATTTTATCTTTAACGAGCACTGTTAGTTTCTTGATTGTTTAATCCTTTTTTTCAATTTAATAATTTCAGATCGAACTTCTATAAACTATGACTAAAGGGAATGGATCTGCGCCCAAGTTGGACATACATGTATATATTATACATAGAATAATTCACACACCTCATAAATGTTTTTTCGTTAATTATACCAAGAAGTTTTTCACCATATTAAACATGTAATTATGATATAGGATATATTTTTCTAATAGATAATTGCTTTTTTAAAGAATGTCTTTTTGTAAAGAGTGTACAGAAAAGAAGGTACTAGAAAAGAAGGTACTAGGTTGGAGGTTTTGTACATATGACATTGACGAATCTTTCTTCTTATTTTATTTTCTAATGCAAATTTATTTTTTACAATACTTATCAGAACATCAACTTGATAAGATATTTATTAGACTTTGTGATTTCTTTTCGAGTTTGACAATTGATATGTTACAGCATGTCGCGACCACTTGAAATTTATTTTTTCTGACTTGTTTTCAAATAATTGTATAGTAGAGAACAAGTAATGTTATTTCATTCTCCACACGTCAAAAAAAAAAAAAAAAGTAACGGTATTTCATTCTTGGTCAAGAGTTTATTAGTTGATATGTAATAAGGGTATAGAATACGTAATTGTATATGCGAATGATCTATATTATATTACTTTAATTATAAGAGTTAGTTATATGTATGTTTTTTTTCTTTTTTTTTGCCTAACTACATGTATCTACTTTGTAATTTAAATTTACACTTAAAATATTTACGAAAAAATTGAAAGTAATTCTATAATAATACTTGCTCAATCCTTATATATTAGAATAGAAGCCAATATAAAAAATCACTAATCCGTAATTTGCAAGTAGTTTAACCAAATTAAAAAAAAATGTTAACTATAGATTTGAGCTAAAATAATTTATAATTGTCAATCACTTAACAGTACATATAATTTAGTTTAGATGAATAATGTAGCTATACATATAATTTAGATTAGACAAATCACGTTTGCTAAAAAAAAAAAACACAAATCACGTAACACCAAAATGCAGTTTATTTTGTAATAAACAATTTGATGAAAAAGATCACCTTCTCCTTGAACATGAATTGTGGTTATACTAGGTGATACATAAAGCACTAGCCGATGAGTGGTCAGAAGGCTTGAAAATGTCACATCCACCTTTGCTAGTTGTATGGTCTGGTCCCCTAATCAGACCCCGGACCAGATAAAAAAATTAGCATGTCCTAATTATATCTGAGAATAAGATTGATGAAGAATTTGGAGCTCTATAAACCGGAGGATAATCACAATTCACACACTTCATACAACTTGTTGATTGTATGTATACTTGAAGTCCACAACGTGTGCAAATAATTCTTGTAAGAGGTCTATATCGACTAAAAACTGCAGCTATATCATCATCTGGTTGAAGATTTTGTTGAGAAGCTTATTTGTACTGCGTAGAAAATGTTATAAGCTGATTTGAAAAGCTGAGAAGTACGTTTGATCAGCTTCTAGTGTTCATATTTGTATCATAAGATAGATTTAAGAACAAAGTTCTTTTCAATGGTAGGTAAGTCTTGGGAATGTGTTACATTGCTTCTATCCCTGTTCAAAGCTCACTAGAAATGTGTAGAAATTTTGGATTTAGGCTTAAAGGTTCAAATAGTTCACTTGATAGTCCAGTAATCATTAGTCGAAAGGCATTCCAAATTCGAGATAGACAGTATGGTAACCCATTCGATCTGATGGATTTCATGGTATTCATTGAATCGTTAAACCAGGATACACGTCATTATGTATTACTTTGGTGCGTTTACACCGAAACTAATCGGATTAGCTGATAATTCTATTATACTATTTAGAAAAAACCATACTTGTAAACCCGTTATAGTAAGTAGACTTTCTTCCATTTTAAGAATTATAAAAACTAATCTTGATAAACTACATATAGTAGAATTTTACGTCGATATTATAAAACAATTACATATTTATTAACAAAATATCTCTCAACGTCAAAGGCCCGGCAAACAACCTCCTAATCTCCGCTCGTTACGGTGCAACACACAAAATGATATTGAGTTGCTAAATTATTTAATTAATATTTCATTATTATTGATTATAAAACATAATTAAATATTTTATTATACAACTATATATAAACCAAGTTGCGACCATTTGAGCATTTCCTCTTACCACATTTACGTTTCTCTTCTTTCTCCTCCGACACACTCCAAAACTCATAAATTCTCTAATGTCAAGAATTTGACTATTTCTACGTAATTTAGGATCTTTACTACAAAGTTCTAAATCTTGATTTTTTTTTCTTTTTTCAAGAATTGAGAAAAAAAATGGACAACGAGTTGTTTATCAACACTGAGTTTCCACCACCACCGGAGATGATGGCGGCGCATTTTGAACCACCGTCTTCTTCATCGGCGATGATGCTTAATTGGGCCTTAATGGATCCAAATCCACATCAAGATTCTTCTTTTTTATGGGAAAAGTCAACGGAACCACATCAACAACAACAAAGCATCTTTGACTCTGCTTTAAGCTCATTAGTCTCATCTCCAACACCCTCAAATTCCAATTTCTCCGGCGGTTGCGGTGGCGGTGGTGGTGGTGGTGACGGTTTTATTATCCGAGAACTCATCGGAAAGCTTGGAAACATTAATAATAATAATAACTCTGGTGAGATCTACGGAACTCCGATGTCTNCAAATCCACATCAAGATTCTTCTTTTTTATGGGAAAAGTCAACGGAACCACAACAACAACAACAACAAAGCATCTTTGACTCTGCTTTAAGCTCATTAGTCTCATCTCCAACACCGTCAAATTCCAACTTCTCCGGTGGTTGCGGTGGCAGTGGTGGCGGCGGTGACGGTTTTATTATCAGAGAACTCATTGGAAAGCTTGGAAACATTAATAACAATAATAACTCCGGTGAGATCTATGGAACTCCGATGTCACGCTCCGCCTCATGTTACACAACTCCGATGAACTCTCCACCACCACCACCGGCGACGACGAATTCTCAGATGATGATGAACAGAACGACGCCGTTGACGGAATTCTCAGCGGATCCGGGTTTTGCGGAGAGAGCTGCAAGATTTTCTTGTTTTGGTAGTCGGAGTTTTAACGGAAGAACTAATTCAAGTCTTCCGATTAACAACAACAACATCGTTAATAGCTCCGGGAAGTTGACACGTGTCTCAAGTACACCAGCTCTTAAGGCTCTTGTTTCACCGGAAAATGTATCAACCACTAAACCAATGATTCCCGGCGGCGAATTTTCCCGGAAGAGAAAATCTTTATCGAAAGGAAAATCTAAAGAAAATCTCATTTCCACAGCTACTCAATCTCCTAGTTTCTCAAAGGTATAGAAAATTTTCCCGGAAAATTTCTAGTTATTTTTTTTCCCGGAAAATGATTTTAATTTTTTTTTTACTCAGATTTTTAATTTTGGAAGACCCGCTTTTTGTTACAAAATTCAATTATTCGAAGAACCCAATTCTTTGAAAAGTANTTCTTGTTTTGGTAGTCGGAGTTTTAACGGAAGAACTAATTCAAGTCTTCCGGTTAACAACAACATTGTTAATAACTCCGGGAAGTTGACACGTGTCTCAAGTACACCAGCTCTTAAGGCTCTTGTTTCACCGGAGAATATGTCAACCACTAAACCAATGATTCCCGGCGGCGAATTTTCACGGAAGAGAAAAACTTTATCAAAAGGAAAATCTAAAGAAAATCTCATTTCCACAGTTTCTCCATCTCCTAGTTTCTCAAAGGTATAGAAATTTTTCCCGGAAAAATTCTAGTTTTTTTTCCCGGAAAATTTATCATTTTTTCCCGGAAAAAAAGTTTTGATTTTTTTACTCAGATTTTTAAATTTTGGAAGACCCGTTTTTTTTTTTTTACTAAATTCAATTATTCGAAGAACCCAATTCTTTGAAAAGTCAGCTTTTACATAAAGTAATTAACTTTTTAACTTTTTTTGTGTATTTTTTAATTTCTTAGACGGCGGAAAAAGAAAGTAAAAGTATAGAAGAAAAAGGAGGGAAAAGGAGAAGAGAGGAAGAAGAAGATGAAGAAGGAGATGGAGAAGGGAACAAAAACAATAACACAAAACCACCTGAGCCTCTTAAAGATTACATTCATGTTCGAGCTAGACGAGGCCAAGCTACAGATAGTCATAGCCTCGCCGAACGAGTAATTATTTCTTAGCTCTCTTCTTTCACTTCTCGTAAAATCGTAAAATTGATCCAATTTTTCGAAGTCGGTAGCTTAACCGGTTAAATTGGGCACCAAAGTTTCGAAAAAATCGGATTAAACCCTAAGTTCGAATACTAAATATGGGACAAAACTAAATTACGATTGATAGATGTAGTATATGTTTCGGTTTAATACGGTTTTTGCTTAAATTGCTAGTTCAATTGATCATGGTTTTTGCTTCAATTGCTAGTTTAATTGATCTAGTTTATTAGATGTGTTAATTGTATTTTAGATTCTATTAGTAGAATTTGAGGTTTGATTTGTTCTTTAATATATATTGGTTTAGGTTCGGAGGGAGAAAATAGGCGAGAGGATGAAACTGCTTCAAGATCTTGTGCCTGGATGCAATAAGGTGAGAATTATTATTATTACNACGAGGCCAAGCTACAGATAGTCATAGCCTCGCCGAACGAGTAATTATTTCTCTCTTCTTTCACTTCTCGTAAAATCGTAAAATTGATCCAATTTTTCGAAGTCGGTAGCTTAACCGGTTAAATTCGGAGCCAAAGTTTCGAAAAAATCGGATTAAACCCTAAGTTGGAATACTAATTATGGGACAAAACTAAATTACGATTGATAGATGTAGTATATGTTTCGGTTCAAAATGTTCCGAAAAAGAAGAAAAAAAGGATTTTAATACGGTTTTTGCTTAAATTGCTAGTTCAATTGATCATGGTTTTTGCTTAAATTGCTAGTTTAATTGATCTAGTTTATTAGATCTGTTAATTGTATTTTAGATGAGATTAGTAGAATTTGGGGTTTGATTTGTTCTTTAATGTTGGTTTAGGTTCGGAGGGAGAAAATAGGTGAAAGGATGAAGCTGCTTCAAGATCTTGTGCCTGGATGCAATAAGGTGAGAATTATTGTTATTACTATTATTTTGATTCAATTTTGTTTGAACTCAATTGATGATTAGCATAATTAAGAAAATAACGTATTTGTATTTTTGTTTAATACGATGAAAGGTTACGGGAAAGGCACTGATGTTGGATGAAATTATAAACTACGTACAATCATTGCAAAGACAAGTTGAGGTATTATAATTATTATGGTTTTTATCTAAATCTAATTAATAGTTTCATTCATTAATCACCGAATATTAATTATCTAATAATTTTGGTTTAATAATGGCAGTTCTTGTCAATGAAGTTATCATCAGTGANCTTCAAGATCTTGTGCCTGGATGCAATAAGGTGAGAATTATTATTATTACTACTATTATTTTGATTCAATTTTGTTTGAACTCAATTGATGATTAGCATAATTAAGAAAATAACGTATTTGTATTTTTGTTTAATACGATGAAAGGTTACGGGAAAGGCACTGATGTTGGATGAAATTATAAACTACGTACAATCATTGCAAAGACAAGTTGAGGTATTATAATTATTATTATGGTTTTATCTAAATCTAATTAATTGTTTCATTCATTAATCACCGAATATTAATTATCTAATAATTTTGGTTTAATAATGGCAGTTCTTGTCAATGAAGTTATCATCAGTGAACGACACCAGGCTGGATTTTAACGTGGATGCTCTTGTGTCAAAGGATGTTGTAAGTCACCTCAAACATTAGTAACATCAATTTAAACAACCATTAATAATGATAATTTGAAATTAATCATTATCAAATCTTGCTTTTTTTGTTTTGTCGTTACTCATTATCTTAATTCTTAAATCCTTTTTCAATCGGCACATTAGCAATAATCAGGCAGCTTTTTTAATTTCTTTTAGAAATTACCTTTTGTATTTTTTTCTATTAAATAATATGCAATTTTTTATATGTTTTATTTTTTTTTTTTATTTTTTTTTTCAGATGATTCCATTAAGCAACAACCAATTGCATGAAGAAGTACTCCAATCAAAATCTTTAAGTCGTCATCATCATCATCAACAACAACAACTTAATAATTACAATAATAACAATAATTCACACTTACATCCCAATATTTCTTCCAATAACATGATGCTCCAATCCCCTATGAACTCTTTGGAAACCTCTACCTTAGCCAGAAGCTTCACTCACTTACCAACACTTACCCAATTCACTGACTCAATTTCTCAGGTTTAAATTATTTTTATGATTTTCTTCCTTTATTTCATTTTTACATAGTCAGATGATTATTATAACATATATTTTTGTGTGTTTTGCAGTATCAAATGTTTAGCGAAGAAGATTTACAAAGCATTGTAGGAATGGGAGTGGCACAAAACCCCAATCATGAATCTCAACACATGAAAATTGAGCTTTGATCAACCAATTTTTTTTTTCATGGTCTCAAGGAAGAAAATAAGAAANACCATTAATAATGATAATTTGAAATTAATCATTATCAAATCTTGCTTTTTTTTGTTTTGTCGTTACTCATTATCTTAATTCTTAAATCCTTTATCAATCGGCACATTAGCAATAATCAGGCAGCTTTTTTAATTTCTTTTAGAAAGTACCTTTTGTATTTTTTTCTATTAAATAATATGCAATTTTTTATATGTTTTCTGTAATTTTTTTATTTTATTTTTCAGATGATTCCATTAAGCAACAACCAATTGCATGAAGAAGTACTCCAATCAAAGTCTTTAAGTCATCATCATCATCAACAACAACAACAACTTAATAATTACAATAATAACAATAATTCACACTTACATCCCAATATTTCTTCCAATAACATGATGCTCCAATCTCCTATGAACTCTTTGGAAACCTCTACCTTAGCCAGAAGCTTCACCCACTTACCAACACTTACCCAATTCAATGACTCAATTTCTCAGGTTAAAATTTTTTTTTATGATTTTCTTCCTTTATTCCATTTTACATGGTTAGATGATTATTATAACATATCTTTTTGTGTGTTTTGCAGTATCAAATGTTTAGCGAAGAAGATTTACAAAGCATTGTAGGAATGGGAGTGGCACAAAACCACAATCATGAATCTCAACACATGAAAATTGAGCTTTGATCAACCAAACTTTTTTTTAAGGTCTCAAGGAAGAAAATAAGAAAAAAAGGATTGATGGGTGTACATAACCATACCAATATGTGATTTATTCATATACTCATCTCCATTTATATCCCTATATATATACACACATTTATGAAAGTAACCTATTTTTTGTACTTTTCTTTCTATTTTTACTCTTCTGTTAATTATATAGTATATTATATATGTCATCTTCTCATTCATTATTAGAGTTCAGTTGTATTGTTATCCACTTTGGATTCCTTTTGCTTTTCTAATGTAATATCATTGTAAGTTTGTTACCTTCCACAACAATCCAAGATAATTCAATCTACTCCAAATTAGGCTAAGCAAAAAAGATCACTTTTTATATTTATTTGATTTTAAGTTAATAATAGAAAGACCATATATCATTTTCAAAATAGGAATTCTTAAAATTTTAACACACTACTGCAATTAAAAGACTTTATTTTCTTTGGGTCTACAAAATTGTTTCAAAGTTTCATTATTTTTAATAGGGAAAAATGATTTTCCTATAAAAAAAAATTAAGAGTGATTATTTTCACAATACTCTTATGAGAAAGTGTACATTTTCGTTTAAACCCCCCTTTATTTTACTTGTTTGAATTACAGTTAGTAATCGGTGATACTAACCCTAGCTTGGATCCTATGCAAAACTACTACATATGCCACATTATATAATGTCTTGGTAAATTAAAAATGAAGTCTTACAACAAATAATATGCAATCTTATCTAAATCTAATTATTAACCTCATACACTTTAGGACAAAGAACTCTCCGACAAATATCATTAGACTGAAAGTAACCTTTGGATGATTAGTCAAATTCGTAATGATAAAATAAACTTGATTTACATGATTTTTTATTAAAACACAAAATGTGATTTTATATTTTTTACTTCCTAATTAGTCAACATCATATTCGTTCCCTAGATTCTGTTTGATTTGATACTTGCTAATGTTAACCAGCTGTGTGAGGTGTTATGTCTTTATCTCTATTGTCTTTGGAGTAGAGGAGTGATTTGAAAACAGTATTATAGTGGGATCAAGTTGTGATTTCTGAAAATCAAATGTCTCACTTGTAATTTCTTTAGATCTACCAAGAAAACGCGGATTAAGTTCGTGTCTCATGCTTTATTTTTCTTTAACCGGTTAAATCCATAATCAACCAATGATTCGATGATCGACTAAATATCTTTCTCTATAATCACTTCAATTATTTTAATGTTATCTTTACGTAGCTTAACCTTTTTCTTTGTTAATATTCGTCTTATTCAATA
>OVBW01000905.1:0-18005 GCA_900406355.1 Erysimum pusillum | reverse complement strand
ACATTCATCATTCCTGATTTCCTGAGAATTCCCTGGATCTAACGCTTGCTTTCTTATTGTTTACAACTCACTTTACTTTTCTGCAATTGCTTATTTACTTTACAATCTTTTTGGTTTAGCATAATCTGACAATTGAATACCTATTGTGTAACACAGTCCCTGTGGATTCGATCCCTAAATACTACAGTGATCTCTTAATTTGAGAGAGTAGCTCTAGGATAGTAGCAAAACAATGTTATTGAATAGGGTTTTAAGAGCATTTACAGACGCTATATTTCAAACATTTATAACACCCACGTAACGCTATGATATAATTCGTTATAATATCATGAGAAAATAACGCTATATTATAGGGGGGGGGGGTCTATTATAGGTTGGGCAGACATAGCGTTTATAGAAACGTTATGTATCACATATAATAGCATTTCTCTTAAGCTAAGAATGAGCAAATTTGTTGTAGAACTTTGGCATGCCTACCTTACCTGATGCCACTGCATGAAACTTGGATGTATGCAGAAACCGCTTACCATCTCCACTCATTTCTAGAAGATTTTGAATTCTTAACCTACCCATTTCTAGGCGCCATCGGAAGATTACCAAGCTGGTTTCTCATGGCTTACTTCTTTGTAGCTTATCTAGGGATAGTTCGAAAAAAAGAATGGCCTCACTTCTTCAGGTTCCATGTAGTGATGGGTATGCTGCTTGAAATCGCACTCCAGGTGATAGGAACCGTTAGCAAGTGGATGCCACTTGGAGTCTATTGGGGTAAGTTTGGGATGCATTTATGGACCGCTGTTGCGTTTGCTTATATCTGTTTACCGTCCTTGAAAGCATACGGTGTGCACTTGCGGGTATATACGCAGATATCCCGTTCGTCTGTGATGCTGCGTATATCCAGATTCCATACGACTAAGACGATATTGCATTAGATCGTTGTAACTCTTTTTAATAATGTGTTTGTTAGGGCCTTGTGTTGTTACAATGTGTCTTCTTGAATGACAATTATGTATTTATGTTTGTAATATATTTCATCCTTTTTATGAACTCAGCCGTTAAAGTTTCGGATTACAAACAGTAAAATAATATGGGATGTATTTCAAAAGAAACTACAAGTAGGTGGACTAAAATGTAAATATGAAAAGTTGAAACCCTAATTTGAGACATTGGTTGGTTCCATAAACCCTGAACTTAGCCCACCTCCAAAACCTTTACGAGGACAACGTTGATTGATTCCGGACAAAAGATGGAAAGTTCGGTCTGCGAAGAGTGCAAGCTGAATCCTTGGAAGTACAAATGTCCCGGATGTTCGATTCGATCGTGTGGCCTCTCTTGTGTGAAATCCCACAAGCAGCGAACAGGTTGTACCGGAAAAAGGAAGCTCACCGACTTCGTTCCCCTCTCGCAGTTCGACGATAATCTCCTCCTCTCTGGTATAATTGAATTTTGGGTTCTATGTGGATTTGTTTTTCGTTTCGTTATGTCTGAGAATCAGGATTTTCCTTGTTATGTCTGCAATTTCACCTTTAAAGTGTTTGTATTTGATTATTTAATCTCCTATAGGTATATGTCCATGGATTGTGCTTTGAAAGTTTACTTTCTCGTCTAACTGTTTGATTGATGGAATTTTCTTTTTCCATGTTTAGACTACAACATGCTCGAGGAAACAAAAAGAGTGGCCGAGTCTGCTCTGAGAATGAGAACTGAGTTATGCAAATCCCCGTATTTGAAGTTACCTTACCTTCTTTGGAGCGTTAAAAGTGCTGCTGCTAGCCGCGGAACAAAGCTATGGTTTCTTCCTAGCGGAATGTCAAAGAGGGAGAAGAATCAGACTCGATACGATAATAAGTAATATCTTTTTATTCTAAGCGTGAGCTTGATCTTCTTTGTTCTGATCAGTCTTATGCTGTTGATGGATTTTTGCCTTAGGAAAAAGTGCATCTCCTGGACAATTGAATGGCGGTTTCACTCTACTGATGTGATTCTTGTTGACCATGGGTTAGTATTCTCTTGGACTGACAATCAATTTTGTTTCTTGAGACACTTTGTCTCTATTGACGCTTAAACAATCCATCCCAGAGTTAGTGAAGATGCAAAGCTATGCTCGGTGATAGAGAATCATCTTAAGCCTGGCCCGTGGATTCACAAGCTCAAGCCTTTTTGTGATGTGGATCTTGATTCTCTCAAACTTTTTGTACGCGAATCCCCAAAGGTTTTGTTTTATTCCCAGTTTCCCTACCATCTTTGTTTATTCCTAGTATAAAATATTATGCCATGTCTAACAAAATATTTACCTTTTTTCATTGGTCACAGGGTGCAAAGGCTCCTTTCAAGGAGCTGGACATCAAAGCTCCTTTGAGGCAACAGCTTGCCGAAGTAATTATCTTAGAGTACCCGGTGATCCATGTATATCTACCTTCACAGAGCTATGACTTCAAAGTGGAAGAGGAAATTGAAGAAGACGACATTAACTCCTTTGAGCCAAAGGTTCTTGATCAAATGAAACATATGAACTGTCTGCGAGTCTCAGAGGAAAGCAAGGGTGAGGGGAGTGGTACCAGCATTTCAAATCCTCAGGTTGATCCCACAGAACAAGATGCCGGTAACATGGAGCTTGAGTTTGAGCAAGAGTTAATAGACCCATACTCGGATCTGTTCGCGGAGATGAAACCAGGTGATTATTTCAACTTTGAATTTGAATTTGCAAAGGGATTGGATTCAGATGATAATTGCAATCTCCAAAATTTAACTACTGATTTCAACTCTGATGCACTAGAAGAAGGGGAAATCGTGGAATGATGGTCATAGTCCTGTTCCGGCAAAAAGAAATAACAGAAGAAATTACTCCCTGTGAAACATTTTTGATCGCCAAGGATTATGTTCATGCATGAAGCTCTCTTATTCAAGCGCATTTCACATTTGCTATTCTTGGTACCATCCAAAGCTTGTACTGGAATGCAAACAGAACCGATGATCATTAAGTTTTCGGTTTGGCTTTGATCAACATTTTTAGTAGTAAATCGAATATTTATGTAATAAACCAGATTACTTGGCCTGTCGTGTGTAGCAAACTTGATTGTTTTACATACAAGATTAGTAAAATCTAGGAATGTCTCCGTAACTTTTGTTCAATATTTATCCTGTAATGTATCCACAAATAAATTGTTGTAGTGTTTCAGACCGTTTTCATAGTCAACGTAATATAGACCGAACCTTGTAGTATACCCAAGAGCCAAGAATCCCACTCAAAGTTTCTAGTACCAGAAGAGCAGTATACATGAAAACAAAAATATCAAAAGTTGCAAACAAGATCATATATATTTGAATAAATTTCATGGATTATATCGGGAGGAAACAAATAAATCCACTAAGTAGTCATTAAAGTTCTCTTGATATATACATTGAACGATTCCAAATTCGAGGAAGCCGTGAACCTTAACTCGGTCCGCAACTGGTTCAATTCAAGGACATGGAAATCCCTCAAGCTTATAAAGAAGCACTAAAGTGTTGACCTGAGGATATTGGCACGGGTCTGAATGAGTTTATGTATGCCAAATCAGATGGTGCTTTAACTTCTCCAAGCCTCCTCCTCTGCTTGAACATCATCAAACATATTCACAATTATTAATAAGCACTGATGTATTGAGTATCATTATTCTTTTGATTTCACGATATTCTAAATGCATTCACACCTGAAACCATGAGTTTTATATCGATGATGCAAAACGCAAACGTACCTCGTGTTGTTTAGAGAAAAACTGACAACTCTGTAGAAGGGATAAAGGGAAGAATCCTATCACCATAGAGTTCGTGCAGTTTCACCAAGAGCCGTCCGGAATCAAGATCATCTTTCCATATCTGATCAAGGATTGCTTTCATTGTAATAGGCCGACCCCTGCTGCTTTCTTTCACCTTTCCGTTTCTGCTATAACATTCGTTAGCATCAGAAGCTTGTTCTGAGGAGGATGGTTGTGTTAAGAGTAAAGATACCGATTCTTATTGAATTGAAACGAGAACTACAAAGATTGAATACAATTCGTAATCGAGAACTAAGAACACGAGATCAGCATAGATCACTAGCACATAGCCAGCCTAGCACATCGCCAGTCGCAAGATCACAAGATCTCAATTACAAAATGCATAAGAATCGTAAAATGAACTCAGCTCTGCTTATATTGAGCTTCTAGGATCAAATGGCTAAAACGGCAAAGCTTCGGATACAACCAGAAGCTTCTCTTTATTCTGAAATGTCTCAGTGAAACCTTCTGTTTCACCTGGAGGCTTCGCTTGGATTTGAATATTCCACCAACTCATTAGCCACAATGGCTTTCTCCTTCTTCTTCCTCCTATAATAAACTTGCTGAGTTGTATCAATACTCGCCCCCTCGAAAACGAGCTTGTCCTCAAGCTTGGAAATGGGATAAAGTCGAACAAAGTCCTCAAGCTTGGAAGCCACTATGCCAATGAGCTCAAGTACCTGAAATGGGCCAAAGTACTTAGCAGCAAACTGCTGATTAATCCGGTGAGCAATAGACAGCTGCCTAGAAGTCTGAAGCTTAAGATAGACCCAATCACCGACTGAAAATGCCACATCTCTACGCTCTAAATCCCAATGCTCTGCAGATCCTGATTCAAACACTACAGCAATCTCCAGTGGCAATGGCTTATCTTTAAAAGATAAATGAGCCATAGTCATTGCATGTGAAAGACAGAGAGGGTGAATTTGAACCAATGCCACTGCCAACAGCTCAGGAGGATCAGTAGAATGATCTTGCCGATGATCACCAATAACATCCTGAGCTCTTTGTAGAGTATGTTGAATAGGCAAGAGCATCAAGGTGCTTTCTCTCATCTGTACTCCCAAGTCCCAATTTTCTGTAGAACCTGGTTCAAACCTGAGTAACTGAGGAGGATCCTTACCATTCCTCACTGTAAAAGGTGAAGTCTCTAATACTGCAGAAATCTCCAATAGCATTGGCTTATCTTGAATAGGAATTTCCCTCTGTTCTTGCAAGAAACATAGTGATTTAGCTGGAACCTCAAAAGGCTGCAACAAGAGTGGAGGTGCATGTAGAGAAGTATCACCCACAAACATAACTTGGTTACCATTGTAAACAAAGGACCATTCCTGCTTCTTCCAATCCACCAGACAAGGTCCTAATGTTTCCAGCCATTGCATACCAAGAATGATATCCACAGCTCCTAAATCCAAAGAAATGAAATCGGTTTGGAACAGAGCACCAGACAAAGCAAACTGTACATTTCTACATATACCATTTCCCTGTACAGAAGCACCATTGCCTAGCAAGGTCGCCATATTCGTATCGTCTGAAACTTTTAATCTCAGCTTAGAAACCACTGATGGAGTAATGAAGTTATGGGATGCACCTGAATCAATCATAATCAAGACTTTTGCCTTCCCAATCCATCCCATCAGTTTAATAGTCTTGGGAGAGTGTTTTCCCAAAAAGGAGTTTAATGACAAACAGCACAAAACCGGTTCCTGAGTCCCTTGTTCATCCTCAGAATCAGAATACTCACCATCCAAAACTTCCAATTCAATGCCATTTACCACTGTTAGGATTTGAAGCTCTTTGAGAGGACACTTATGATCTCTTGAATACCTCCCTTTACACTTAAAACAAATGCCTTTGCTTCTCATAGCATCAAGTTCTTCAGCAGTGTGTTTCTGTCGTGGTGGCACCCCTGCAGCATTTGGTTTTGCAGCCACAATCTGACCTGCACCTTGTCCTTCACCATTCTGCAACAACAATGGACGAGGTTGTGTATAGGTAGTGACTGGTTTAGAAGTAAAATTCTGCTGTGCTCCCCCAGGTTTGATAGGCTTGTCATTGAAAAGTTGACAAAAAGAACTAGTTTCCATCCTGAGCACAGCATTTTTCTGGTTTTCCAATCCGATTGGTTCTTTGAGTTTCAAGACCTCTCTCATTTCTGTTTTTAAACCATTGTAGAATATCTGTTCCAAGTGCAATTCATCCAAACCAACAACTTGTGAAGATAACTCCTCAAATTCAGTCACATATGCAGAAACAGTGCCGGTTTGCTTAAGAGCAAAAAGGCGATTTCCCGGTGACTGCTCTGGAGCTGCACCAAACCTTCTGAACAAACGGCGCCTGAAATCTTCCCAAGAACGAAATTCCCGACGAATCAATTCCCAATTAAACCATTTCAGAACATCTCCTTCCAAACTCAAAGATACTAAATCCAATTTGTCGAAATACGACCAACACGGAAGAATCTCTCGACCTTAGATAACCAGTCATAGGCATTCGATCCATCAAACTTAGGCATATCTATCTTCCTCAATAAACTCTTTCGATTATCTAGAGGTAATCGATTCAGATCATCTCTAACATAGGAATCGGAGAGGTGTGATACCGGAGGTTGTTGTCGCGATGTTTCCGGTTCGAGTGGACGCTTCCCAAGCTGATTGGAGAGCTGTGTTAGTGTCCGTCGTAACTCGTTGAAATTCACGTCCATCTTCTCCTCCAGAGAATCAACTTTCGCGTCAATCCTCGCCTCCATGGAATTCACTTTCAGCAATACATCGGTTTGCGCATGACTGAAATTCCTCAATTGACCTTCTAACATCTTTACCTTCTAACATCTTATATCCATAGTATGGAACATGTCTAAATTGCAACTTGAAGAAAATCAAATTAGAAGCCTAAAGAACATGGAGCTACATGATTCTACAATAATTTTAGATAGTGGCAAAAGATAATCCAGAGAAAACTTACATAAGGTTCTATGTGTATGTGAGGATTCTGTAGAAGACTTCTAACAATGTGCATTAGATTAAACAGGAGTTGGAAGTCATTTAAACCACGTGAAACCTGCATCAGTGGAGATAATTAAAATTGCAATCTGAACAAACTAATTGTGGGTCTTATTTCTTTATACGAGTTCCTTGGTGGTGCATAATGTTACCTCATCAGCAATAAAATTTGTAAAATATGGAACTAGAGGATGAAGTCCTGAGTCTGAGGCCAGGCTCACTAATGCTTCTTTAAACAGAGTAGGGTTTGACTTGCTCATTGTAAGTTCAGCAATCTTTTGGAAGTATAACTGTTAAGAGAGAACAACAGATAAGCCTTATGCATGTAAGATACTACCCTGTGGTATTTAGCCTACACCATATACCTGAAGTTCCCTAGATAGCACATGCTTCACTGGTAACCTAATGTCGATAAGAGGCCCATCCTTTTGTTCATGGGTTTTGTTTTCTGCAGGTGCTCTAATGACTAGAGACAGAACAGACAAGAGAAAATATATTCAAGATTTAAAAAAAAAAAAAAACAAGGAAATTCCTCAGATATTCTTGCATATGGTGATGAGCAAGACATAAATACAGATTGATCTGAAGATATGTATTCCGATTTCTCATTAATATCAGTAAACTCAGCACTTAACACGGGGTACATCAAATGTAGAAAGAAGTTAAATTCACCTCAGAAACTTCACCGTACATGCTAATCTTTGTTTCATATATCGAAAAATTCAGTTAATGAATTTACAACTCTAACCCAGGACATAAGATTGAGAGACAAACCTTCTAAGGGAGCATTTTCTGGTATAGCTGGTTGCACTCCTTCAATAGCCAGCCAGTGACAGACAATTTCAGTATCAAGGGGAGCTTTTGGTAGGGGAGCTTCGATCACCTAGAATCATGACATTTCTTGAAAATATTAGAAATAAAAAATGAAGAGCTTAACTACACAAAAAGAAAAAAGAAGAATATGCCAGGTTTTCCCAACATCTTACATCTTTGAAATCCACTTCTCTGTCATCAGTGTAGAACAAATCCCGATGCCCAATAGCTTTTCTAAAACGAAATGCTCCTCCTGAGGCAAAGCCATATATCGGCTGCAACAAATATAATCATTCTCAAATAGACGCCTTTGATTGTATTAACTGCTATAGTGTGTAATATGTGAAAGCAATGTCTAATAGATGGTGTTATTCATATGCAGCAGAAGAAAAGCCAAACCTCAAAACCAAAAAAAACCATATATTTTTCTCACTCCAGCGAAAAGATATCAACAAGTGTCTCTCATATCATCCAAAGGAAGCTATCAAACAAGTTACTGACAGTCCAATTAACTTAAACCAACATTNAGCCATATATCGGCTGCAACAAATATAATCATTCTCAAATAGACGCCTTTGATTGTATTAACTGCTATAGTGTGTAATATGTGAAAGCAATGTCTAATAGATGGTGTTATTCATATGCAGCAGAAGAAAAGCCAAACCTCAAAACCAAAAAAAACCATATATTTTTCTCACTCCAGCGAAAAGATATCAACAAGTGTCTCTCGTATCATCCAAAGGAAGCTATCAAACAAGTTACTGACAGTCCACTACCAAAACTCTAAATAAAGGCGGGAAAGATTGGTGTCTGAGTTTGTACCTCAACGTTCCTTAAGTTGAGAGCACCATCTACATCAGAAGCTGTCAAAGTCGTTCTCTTTGAGTGACGCATGCATTTGATAGCTTCCTGAAAAGACATTCAATCAATTGCAATTTGCTGCACCTCAAGAACACAAAGGCATGATTAGGAAAAGAAACTAAAAAAAAAAAGGTGAACCTGCATGATCTCTCGAACACGATACTCAACATCAGGAGCAAGCATAAGTGCAGCCTCAGGTAACAAGTTGGTAATCCCAATACTATGAGCTATAACCTCAACCGTTTCCTTAGGTACAATGCTCATCTTCACTTTGTCTTTCCCAATACTCTGGAGAGAAAACATCAACAGTGATGGAATTAAGCACCCAAAAAAAAGCCCAAAAATTTCCCAATTAAACCCATGATGAGCATACACAATGAATCGCAATTCAACAGCTACAAACAAATGCAACTTCAATAAATTCCACCCATTACCCAAAATCGAGCACAAAAGAAGAATTTTCGAATATTACATGAACCAGAGAAGAATTTGCGTTGAACGTCGAAGATGGAGACACTTGACAAGCAAGTCCGATTAACCGATCCCCAAGTTCGGTCTAGCCTCCTCCTATCCTATTAATATAAACAAGCCGGGTCGGGTATTTAATTGGTGTGATATTCACCCGATTAGATTATTTCGGGTTAAATTTAATTTTGGGCTAACTCTACTTCTAGTTTGGGCTTTTCTATAGTCCAGTAAGGACGAAAGTTTTCTTTCTCTGTGCCAACTAAATTACGAATGTTGTTTTTCCTTGAGTATATGCACTGCGTGACCCTGGTAGACTTGGAAATTAGATTGCCAGATTTTGTACTGTGCTATGGTACTGTTTTCAAGGATTCGGACTAAGTTACCCCTACGAAACTACACTCTCCGATTTAATACTTTTATTAGAATATTAAAAAATAGGGGAAATATTGTATCAGAGCATATTGTGATCCTCTTAGATAAAGTAGATATTCTCATTTTTCAGAGTACTACTTTTCAATTCTCATTTTTCCTTTCTTTTTTTTTTTTTTTGGTAGAACTCATTTTTCCTTTCTATTTTCAACAAAATTTTATCCAAACTCAAGAGGAAAAAGGAAATTCTAATCAATGAACCAAAAAGAATCCACGCATCATTTTGTTTTCAATATATACGTTATTCACTCTTTTCTTTTACAACAATCATGAGGAGACCCAAATAATAAGGGCAAAACAAATTGTTGGTGGATGCAATGCCAATAACATGTGCTGTTTTTTACATACTTGAATTTTTCTTTTCTTTTTTACATAAAAAATATATTTGCCACTCCCAATGTCACAACTTGGGACGAATGATAGCAAATTCTTTGTAGTATATCAACCAAAATAATGTTACGATAGTCCTCTGACATCCTTTACCCATGTTAGGATATTCCACCCGGAAACGCTCTATGAACTCTGGTTCTTGCCACCGCCGCAGCTTTTGTTTTTTTCCTCCATCGGTTCCACCATCTCCGCTCCGCCAAAACCGGCTTGTGTATCACGTTTGCAGCCTCCTTGCTTTCCGTCAGAAACCGCAGACCCTAGAGTTTCCATAGTTTTTTAAGTTTTAGAAAGCCAAAGAAATCAAATAACAGCTACTACAACTACTTCCAAGTTCCATGTGTACTTGAATGAGCCTGATTAAGTACTGCCTTTGATTATGTAATTTCAAGACCAATGATCTTGCTGAATTTTTTCGCAAAGTAGGATAACTTTTTTGCATCAGCAGAATGAAAATGCACGTTTAGTAGATGCAAAATAAAGTACTGTAGCATTATTACCGAGAGGGAGTTATTAGTCGATGGTTTTCCATCGATAGGTAATCTCGCACCAACATCCTGAATCAAAAAGCCAGAAACAAGATTTTTTTTTTTTTTTTTAAACGCGTATAATTACATGAAAAAATAAGTAAGACAAGGTTTCTCTTAATTTGTGAGTTACACTAACCTGAAAGACTTTAGTGCTTGTGCTGTCTTTAACACCTGCAACTTGACATAGATGCCATAGTCCCGAGAGGGTCACATCCTAAGGGTTTAACAAGAATATAAATGTTTCATTAGTTTTAAGAAAACTGATATCCTTTTGCCTCTTAGATAGATGTTTCTTTGTTGACTGCAAGAGCAAATGCACCGAGTCAAAAAACCACAAGGAAATAAAATATATAACAAACAAGGAATTTTTTAAAATAGTATTTTTTTCACCGCTAATGTGTCTGACAAATCGTCTTGTTGTTTCGAAACAGAGGCAACCGCATCAGCCATATTTTTCTCTGTCACAAACATCGCATCGGAAAATGACCAACCCTGCAACGTAGAACGAAAGGAGTAAGATGTGGGTAAAAAAAGATAGAAGTCAAAGATATATATANAGGGCATCGAAAAACTGCATGCATTTTTTTTTTTTTTTTTTTTGTTAAAAACTGCATGCATGTTACAAAACTCTAACAAAAGACACGTGCAACATAGAAAAAGAGATAGATTTTCAAGGAGATGGGCACCTGCCTTCCACCACATATAACAGTACCCCATAGCTCCAATGGCGGCTGCTGGAACCAAGTAAGATGCATAGCCTGCATCGGCAAAAGCAAAGATTATTCTCTGCTTCTCATTAAAAATAAACATATCTGAAACATTTCCTAGATTATTAAAAGTTCTGCATAGCCATTTCTGAAAAACTTAGACTTCTCTACATACCGTTGGAGTTTGAATCTCCGTTAAAGATGGTAACTGGATTGGACATAGTTAGTTCTTTGATCTCGTTTGCAAGCTGTCGAATCTGGTTATCAAGAAACAATTACGTCACTAAAAAAAGGGACCAGCTTTGGCCTAATGATTCTATATAAGAAACGCAGAAATGGTTTTCTATTTGGATTGTTTGTGTTTGGTTGATGAGAAAATCAAGCTTACAGCGTTACAGGGCAAAAGGAAAATGGAAATACCTGAGCAGCTAGGAGTGCACCGTCATACTTATATGGAGTGCTTTCGACTCCTTCAGCTCCCTTGAGTAATTAAGTCTTGAAGCTGGGCTATTAGGTCAGACAACCTACCATGTCTCAATACGATCGAACCAGATACACCTTCAACATAAAAACAGAACAAAGTACCAAGTTACATGAATCCTCAGTGTAAAAGGGAAAGTCATTGATGGAAGAACGACAATCAAACCAAGCTAGAATAACTATATCATAGGTAATTCCAAGCAAAATTTCCCTCAAATTCTATATGTGGATACACTGTAAGACGAACTAAGTAAAAGCCATAAGAACCTAATAAAAAGAAAGATAAGTTATTGCAACAAGGAATTTGAAACAGGATACAAAGAGAAGCATCTGAGTTATTACACAAAATCAAATTACAATGAGAACATATGCACATTACACAATTGGCCATATGTAAGATTTTATCAAGCTTAGAATTTTTTTATGCAAATAGATCGAACACGAATTCCTAAAATGAATAAATTCAAAGCTGTATTACCATCAAAACTACACTAATAATTGAAGCTGTGGACAAACAAACAAAAATTTAGTTCAAAAGCAAATTAGAAATTCTGAACCATTTTTGCATAGTGATCGATCAAATTGCAAGAATTTAAGACAAATTCCAACCTTAACTCTTCATAAAGTCTAGAAAAGTTTCCCTAGATTAGAGTCCAAGCAATACGAATAGAAACAATCGAATTCATTACTAGCAAACATAAATAAACGAACATCATAGTGGGAAAGAGACCTGCGCCGAGTAGGATAAGGACCATATGAATTTACTTTATAATAATACTCCAATATTAAACGGGCAAAGCGTTTCACCCTTGAAAAACACACACATATCCATGTGGTTTTACTGTTTTTNTTTTTTTTTTTTTTTTTTTTTTTTTTTTTTTTTTGTATGAATTTTAAATTTTATTCAAACAAAGTCCATTTTACAAGAATGCATCCTTTTATCGAGAAGCATGGAAATCGATTTACAGAAAAGCAGAGGTAAAAAGTTTTTTTGTGCCCTTTAACTCAAGGCGTTTAACCAAATACTGAAGGCATCTTGAAGCTTCTTCGGGTGGAGTTGCTTGAAGGACATGATCCTGTTGCGAACAATTTTGTCGATTGCCGCAACGTGATGATCTGTTTGCATAGGGGCTGCTCCATGCCTACGATTATTGCGTTCTTGCCAGAGAGTGTAGACCACAGCCTGGAAAACATACCTCAAAACAAATTGTTGAGAACGGGTGTATGCTGCATCATTTATACAAACCAGGATCTCGGAAAACACAGTTGTGAAGTGTGGTCCAAGAAGTTTGCGAGTGAGTTTGTACCAAATACTTGATGAAAAGCTGCAGCTGAAGAAGAGATGATCTCTTGATTCTAACGGATTGGTGCAGAAGACGCATGAGGGAACTGTTCCCGTGTTCCAACTAAGCATACGATCACCGGTAGAAAGGTGGTTATGAGCCGCTAACCACAAGATGAAAGAATACCTTGGAGTTGCTCCCGAGAACCAGATCCCTTTATGCCAATTGTTTTCTATTCCCCTGTTGCGAATTTGTGACCATGTTTCAGATGTCGAGAAGCTTGGTTTGAATTTTGTGGATGCGTTACGCCAAAGTGCAACATCACGTTCCAACAGCCTCGGTTCATGGTGGTGATTTAGCTCCTTTTCTATTTGGTTTAAGATTGCAATGCGGTGACGACGGCGTCGACGTGCTGTTAAAGCATCTGCCACAGAAGCTTCTGCACTTATCCCCAAATAAATAAACCCTCTATCACCAAGCAGGTCATGTATCCTCCCGAGAGGACTCCACCAATCATACCAGAAAGAGGTATCTAGTCCATTTTTTACCTCCATTTTGTGGAACTCTTTTGCTTGGTTTCTGTACGTGAGTAGCTTCTGCCACATCCAGGAACCTGCTGCCCTATTTTCCTTTACCGACCAGAAGGAACCAGACCGTATCAATTCTCTTTGGATCCAGTTAACCCATAAAGAATTTGTTCCCGAGACTATCCACCATATGAGCTTATAACAACAGACTTTGTTAGCATTAGTAATAGACTTAAGTCCTAACCCTCCTTCTGCCTTAGGCTTACAAACCTCAGTCCATGCAATCTTAGCTTTTCTAGTATTTAAATCTGGTCCTGACCACAAGAATGCAGAACAAATTTTCTCGATTTCGGTGATGCAAGCACGAGGAAGGCGAAATGCAGAGATCCAAAAGTTTGTGAGACTGGCAATAACCGATTGAAGAAGTTGAAGCCTTCCCCCATAGGATAAGAAGCGGTTTTTCCAAGAGCCAATACGCGAGCGTATTTTCTCTATCAAGGGCATACAATCGGTGAAGGACATGCGTTTGGTAAGTAGAGGCAGCCCCAAATAGCGAACAGGGAGATGGCCGGAATGGAAAGGGAACCTTGCGAGGATAGTTTCTCTGGAGGAAGTTGTTTGTCCCGCTAAGAAAAGTGTTGATTTCTCAAGACTAATTCGGAGACCAGACGCAGCAGCAAACTCCTCAAAAATTTTCAGAATTCCTTCAATTGAGCTCAGTTTTCCATCGGACAAGACAATAATGTCATCGGCAAAACAGAGATGTGTGATCTTGAGGTTCTTACATCCTGGGTGATAACCAATATTACGCCCTTCCGCTGCTCTATCCATCATGGCAGATAATACATTCATGCAGATGACATACAGATACGGTGATAAAGAGCACCCTTGTCGTAGTCCTCTGCCACTATTAAAATAACCAGAGATTTCACCATTAACTTGTACCGAGAACGATGCGGTCGTGATGCATAATCTGATCCAGTGAATGAATTTTGTAGGGAGATTTAGAGCCTCAAGAGTATTGAGCAAGAAAGACCATTGAACCGAGTCAAAGGCTTTTGAGATATCAATCTTCACTGCACAACGGGGTGAGATAGTTTCTTTATGGTAATCCTTTACAAGCTCCGTAGCAAGTAGCAAATTTTCCATTAGAAGTCTGTCTTTGATAAATGCTGATTGGTTTGGCGCAATGAAGCATCGGAGAATACCTTTAAGACGGTTTGCGATGATCTTTGAGATGGCTTTATATAATACATTGCAGCATGAAATAGGACGATAGTCTTTCATTTCTTTTGCATCTGTCTTCTTCGGAATGAGAGCTAGAATAGTCGAGTTTATACCTTTCGGTAAGAAACCATATAAGAAGAAAGATTGAACTGCCATAGTGACATCAGCGCCAATAACCGACCAAGAATCTTTGAAGAATTCAACAGTATAACCATCTGGACCAGGGGATTTATTTGTAGGCATAGAAAAAATAGTTTGCTTCACCTATGTGTTTGTGACAACAGCAATGAGTTGTTCTTGCTGAGAAACAGAGCACCGAAACGGTAAGAGTTCTTGTAGGCTTTTTACTGAGATTCCTACAAAAGATTCTGGTTTGTGTGTGAGCAAATCGGAAAAGAATCGGACTGCCTCCCCTTTTATATCTGAGATATTTGTAAGAGAATCCCCATTTGGAGCCATAACCTCACGAATTGCATTCTTTGATTGCCTTTCCTTTACACTATTGTGGAAGTATCTGTTGTTTTTATCACCAACTTGTAACCAATGAAGTTTGGACTTTTGGCGTAAGAAGCGTTCTTCCAAATCTGTGACTTTTTCCCATCTTGCGAAAGCCCTGGACTCATCCGCTACAGCTTGAGGCGTTGCATTTGAGAAGGAGAGTTGCTGTTTTGCACAAAGATCATCATAGGCGTCAGATGCTCTCCGGGAGATATTTGCGAGTTTCTGACGACTAAGTTCTCGAAGAGTTGGTTTGAGCTGCTTTAATTTCTTGCTTAATTAAACGGAAAAGTGCTGTAGTGGAGTGGAATAACACAGCTGAATTTCTCCAGAAGGCTTCAATCTTTGGCATATATTCTGGTTGCAAGGCAATGGCATTGGTGAACTTAAATGGTCCCTTCGGCTTTCGGAAATCTGGTCGGAGATAGAAGCGGCCCCGAAGATGATCAGAGCATCCTCCTGAATCCATCATACAGTAAGAATTTGGAAAGAGCTGGTTCCAAGATTGGTTCTGCAAAACTTGATCTAATTTTTTATAGATGAGTCCATTTTCCCTCTTGTTACACCATGTAAAAAAAGGTCCATGAGTTGTCATGTTCGTAAGACTGCAGTGGCTTACGGTATCCTGAAAATCGCGCATCCCAGCAGTTAGAAGTGGAGAAGAGTCTGCATTTGAATGTTCAGCTATGTCAAGGGTCTCATTAAAATCGCCAAAAATAAGCCAAGGTTTGCCTTGAAAGGAGGGAAGATCATGTTGGTTTTGAATATCTTGCCAAAGTACTCTTCTCTCATCTGCAAAGTTTGAAGCATATATAAATGAGCAACATATCTCTTCATCAAGACCCTGCAGCTTTATTGAAACAGTGATCATTTGCGCACTCTTGTGTATCACTGTCAACTGAACATTTGTACTCCAAGCAATCCAAATTCTCCCCCGACGATTAAAATCATAGTTTGTTAGTCAATTCCAATCCGGAAAAATCATCCTAATCATTTAATTATTCAATTCAAAATTTTATTTATATATTTTATCCTTTCATTTTAAAATTTATACATATGTAAAAAGTTTTTGAAAAAAATAGAAATATGAAAGGTCTTTTCTTATATTTTATATTATAAAACTAAAAAACATAATTGATATAAAAAATAATAAATTTACTAATTTTGGATTATACTAACTAATTTATAAATAACAATTTATATTTTTAAAGTGAATGTTTTCTTATGAATATATAAATTAAAATGTGAATGGACTAACACAATGTAAACTTAAATTATGATGAGATTTAACGGGAATAAAACAAAAACAAGTAATTTTGAGAATATAAAATCTATCTAAATTATGTCGTATAAAATTTTCAAACATAAATGAGTTAGATTTAGACAAAATATGAATTCTCATTTAAAACCCCTTATGAAAAAATAACAATAAAACAATATTTCTTTACCAATAAATAAAAAATAGACAATATGTAAAGAGATAATGTAATAGACACCATCCAACAACAAAATTGACCAAATGTTCCTCATTTTGTAAATCTGTCATTAGTTTTTGTGATTGCTAGCTCTAGGTCGTAGAATGAATTATTATTTAATTATATCTTATAAATAGTGATCGAAGTGACAGTATATCTTGATGTTAGTTATTTCTAGTATGTATGTTGGCTCTGAACCAGTTTTGGATAGTTACATACGGCTCAGTCCCTCAGACCTACATGTACTTAACATGATATGTTTGTACCCCATAAATAAACATATCCGTGAGATTTTTTCGTAGATGAGAAGACGATTGTCACGTCATCACATGGATTACTAGGCGCTCAGGAGCTATTCGTTAAACTTCATGATGGAACGAAACTTGGTGGGAAGCCACTGAAGGTTGCTGAAAGTCGTAACATTGCTCTGGTGAGAGTGGACGCATTTGAATTAGGTTTTCCCAAAAAGATTTATACACTTAAATATTTACACATAGCTGACAATCCACTTTGACTCGTTTTTGTAATTTACACTATTGTGTGTTGGTGAATTTTTGTAGAACAATTTCTTCCATTTATTTTCAAAAGATGGTGATGGATGATAGCTCCAACCAAGTATCAAAATTCTGTCTTAAATTCACTAAAGAATTTGCCTTTTTTAAAGCTTTTTAGAATTCCGCTTTGTTGTCTATTTTCTCAAATTTGTGGTTCATCAGTTTGGTGCAGACATTCTACTCATTCTTACTCAAATAAAGATGAGATGTGTCGACGATAACGTTGCTAGTTTAATTTAATTGAGTATTAGCCATTCAATTGTCGTTTTTTTTTTTATAAAGAAAATCTTATTGGATTTCAAACTACGGTTAGATTAATGGTCCTTAATGATCAGTAGGCCCAATAAAGATAATTCAAATTCAATCGCACTAGTTGTCGGGTAAGTTAAATCAATTTATATAATTATCTTTTAGTATTTCAAAGATACAATTTCTCTTTTTGCATGTTTTTGTTGACGAAGCCCAATTCAAGAATACACAATTCAAGAAACAGATCATAACTTCTTCTTCTTGTCAATATAATATCATAACTTTCATAATGTTAATTTAGGGTGTAAATATCGAACGTTGTTTGTTGATTGGGGATATGTGTTGAAAAAAAGGATATTTTAAACGAAGTTAAGCAAATCCAAACTTAATTAGTCGTCCCACTTGATATACAATACTTCCCATAGAAAATAAGAAGCCCATCACTACCTGAACTCATTTAAAGATTAGCCGATAAAGTTAATATTGGAAAATAAATAGACCCAATACAAGCCCAATCCTAAGCTTTCCCTTTGTTTATCCACGGCCCACGGGAACCTTAGAATCTATATGAATCGTCAGATCGTTTCATTGCTCTTTCAACTTGTTTTTCAAGATCACATCTTCTACACACAAAATATAAAAATTTTAGCATGCTTTCTTGTATCTCATTAAAAAAAGGGAAAATTGGAAATAAAGGATAAATATATGAACATTTGTCCAT
>OVBW01000902.1:0-18037 GCA_900406355.1 Erysimum pusillum | reverse complement strand
ATTATTACAATTTTGTTTCCAAAAATGATCCGTCCTTTTGCCTTCTTGTTTCTTTATACAAATCTAACTTACTTTTCTTAAGTTCGAGACTCAAATCAGAAGACGTGTAAGGAAATCTGACACTTCACAGTTTAATCTCCATTAGCTCATTTTGGTTCCGGTTCAGCTAGATAATGCTTTCACTTAAGTTTCCACACAATGCTTTCATTATTCTTGAAGTTAAGCATTGATCTTAAACAGTTCTCATCTACAGTAATTCATCTCTGTTTCAAAGATGGTAGCTAAGCATGAAATGATTAGGAGTTTCTTTTTGTATGAGTGCTGAATCTGGTTGTTGTTGTGCAGACATTAGGCTGAGATTTTTTTACTGCCGCCAGGTTTCACAACACATAACTTGTTAAAAATGTTCTAATGTCTTTCAGATTAAAAAGCTCGAGGAGCTCGGGATAGGTAGACCCTCGACATATGCATCTATATTTAGGGTTTTACAGGTATGTGCTCGTACTAAGAAACTGTTGGCATTTTTTAAGTGCTTCTGTTTCATGCTAAATGTTAAGAGGCTCTACCGTCCTCCGAAATTAGCAATACCCCTCCTGTCATGTGAGGCATAGACTGCCAGCATTTTGACACCTTTTTTCTTTTTACAGGACAGAAAGTACATAACAGTAAAGAGTCGAGTCCTGTATCCGGAATTCCGTGGGAGGATGGTATTTTCCTAAAAAATTGAACTCACTAATTGATGATTTAGATACCAACCATTGCAACATATCTTTGTAACCTCTGTACTATCTTTCCAGGTTACAGCTTTTCTTACCAACTACTTCACTGAGGTCACGGACTATAGTTTCACTGCTGATATGNCTTTTTTCTTTTTACAGGACAGAAAGTACATAACAGTAAAGAGTCGAGTCCTGTATCCGGAATTCCGTGGGAGGATGGTATTTTCCTAAAAAATTGAACTCACTAATTGATGATTTAGATACCAACCATTGCAACATATCTTTGTAACCTCTGTACTATCTTTCCAGGTTACAGCTTTTCTTACCAACTACTTCACTGAGGTCACGGACTATAGTTTCACTGCTGATATGGAGACTGAGGTGGATATTTAGTTTGTTCTTCACTTGACTCTCTGTTAACTATAGTAGTTTCTACAGTTGCCTAGATATTTCCAATATTGCGAGATGAGATGCTCAATTTTTTCCTTATGATTGATTTTCCTTTCAGCTTGATAACGTTTCCGGTGGTGTAACTGAATGGAAAGGTCTCCTAAGAGACTACTGGACACGATTCAGTTCATATTGTAAACGTGTTGAAAATGTTCAACGCCCACAGGTACTTTCTTAAAAGAATGAACTCTGGAAGTTTACTTTCTTTCTACAATTTCATTCATTAGTTTCTTACGTTATCATACATTTACAGGTGGAGAAAATGTTGGAAAAAAAATATGAGGACTTTCTGTTTTCTTCCCTTCCTGATCCCAGTAGGACATGCCCGAGGTCTGCATACCATTTCCCCTCCTACTTAATCAAAATAACAAATGCTAATCAATTTCAAGATAGAGCATCTGATTTAAAATTTGAAGAAACCCATGCTTTCAATTTCAAGATAGAGCATCTGATTTAAAATTTGAAGAAACCCATGCTTTCATATATGGTTGCCCATTCTAAAGATACTTTCACGTTAGTGATATACAGAGGAGGCCTAAATAAGAAAAAGTTTCTTTGTAGTTTGAATGAGTGTATGCTGACCCTTATTGGGTTTCTTTCCATGTTTCAGCTGTATGGAAGGCACCTTAAGTTTCAAAGTAAGTAAGTTTGGCACGGGGTATTTCATCGGTTGTGATCAGCACCCTTCATGCAAGTAAGTCGCAGGACATTGAGTCTCTAACTTGTTACACCTGAGATGCTTACTCATGTATTCTCACCATCAGATTGATTTTACCTATTAACTTCTTCTTTTGAGTTTTTAATCTATCTATATTATTAACATTGTCACTGATATTAATTGGAGTTATGTGGTTCATATACAGGTTCATTGCTAAAACGCTTTATGGAGAAGATGAAGATGAAGATGATCCCCCAAAGAATACCTGCGTAGAAGAGCCCAAATTGCTGGGTCTTCATCCCAATACCAGTGAGAAGGTCTCGCTGTTCGGACCCTTTTTTGTTGACAATTTTTCTTATAACTTTTTAATGTGCTGAATCCATTTCCTTGTTCAGGTTATTTTAAAGTGTGGCCCCTATGGGCATTATGTACAGCTCGGTGAAGACAAAAAAGGGCACTTACCAAAACGAGCAAATGCGGCCCATGTATGTTGGAGTTTTATCAATTAAAAATATTTATACTCTTCTTACATAAATGGAGGCATGCTGATCACACGTCCAGTGTCCATACTGCATATGTGTTCCAGTAATGTCCTGGTAATATAATGCTTGTCTTTTCTTACTGAGAAATCTCCTGCAACCTTATTTTTCCAGATAAAAGATGTGAACTCTATTACGCTTGAAAGTGCTCTTGAACTATTACGCTATCCTCTGACACTGGTAAGACTAATATAAAGGTTAAAGTTCTTGCATTTCTGGCTGGGCGGTTTCAACAGTTTGGAGTGCTTATTNAGACTAATATAAAGGTTAAAGTTCTTGCATTTCTGGCTGGGCGGTTTCAACATTTTGGAGTGCTTATCTTACCAGGGAACCCACCCTAAAGATGGACAGCCTGTGTTCCTGAAGCTTAGTAAATCTGGATTTACTGTTAAACATCGCTGCACTATGGCTACTGTTCCAAAGGTATAGTTATGTACTGTTATATGATACCTTCTTAGTGTATGATATAGGTAGAATAATAGGAGCATTTATTAGGAGATGTTGGTGCTATAGTGAAACGAAAATTAGGTGTGGATCTGCATCCTTAATATGCTAGGATCTATTNTATGATACCTTCTTAGTGTATGATATAGGTAGAATAATAGGAGCATTTATTAAGAGATGTTGGTGCTATAGTGAAACGAATTAGTTGTGGATCTGCTAATATGCTAGGATCTATGGTTGTCTTTGTTATGAAATAATTTAAAAGCGTTGTCATTTTCATCGAGGATAACTTGGTACTTGGCAGAACACGGAACCAGGTGAGGTTACTTTAGAGAAAGCAATTAAGCTCTTGTCTGGCAAAAATGTGAGACTGTCTGGCAGACCTAAGAGAATCCGGGAAGAGGAAGGAGATGAAGAAGTTGCAGAAGCGATGTAATCTAATCCACAACCATTGGGCTTACATGGATGGAGAAGCATTGGCTTTGATGAAGATTATTATTATTCTTTTCTAGTAATCAGAGTAATAATCGTAACGGAAAAGATTGGACATTGTTGTAAAATCATTACACATTTGTTAATGATATGAAAATATCCATTAGTTTTATGATTTTTGGAAGTGTGGTATATTTTATGTTCAGAGGGACTGCATCATCTTTGAATTAGCTATAATGATCTGTACAATCTGAACATATTCTACAAGGGAAAGACACTACTGTATTATACAGTGAGCATGCAAACTTAGTTGTACGATTCATGAGCATGTATCCCTTTTCAGGTTTAAGTGTAACTACAGGTGGAACATGGATTACTGGTTGCAGATCAATTTGTTCATCACAACAAAATTTGAGANTACAGTGAGCATGCAAACTTAGTTGTACGATTCATGAGCATGTATCCCTTTTAAGGTTTAAGTGTAACTACAGGTGGAACATGGATTACTGGTTGCAGTTAAATCCTCTTCGTCTCTTTTTATGGTGCAGATCAATTTGTTCATCACAACAAAATTTGAGACTTCACTAAGGCCAGGCGATAGAAGCACCATTCATCTGTTCCTGCAAAGGGATATTGGAGAAGAAGGCATTAGTTGAGTAAATGGATTCGAGTTTGGAATGAATATCTTAGTATTGGTTTATCAGTCCTCACAACTGGGGGGAGGAAGTTTGACTATCGGTGGGGGTTGGTCCAGTGCTGTTAATGACTACTGCAGACTGGGTTGATTCTTCAGCAAGTGCTCTTAATCTGTTGAGCTCTGGCAAGATAACTTTGGAAAGATCAGGTCTGTCTTTTCGCCTTATCTCTGCGCACTTGAGAGCCAACTTGGCAAACTCTGTGGTGTCTTCAACAGGCCAATCAGACACAGCAGGATCAAGCAGATCTTTCAGATTCCCCTTCTCGAGGGCTCTTTCGACATAATGAGTTAGCCCCATAGGTGGTTTCCCTGTTATTAACTGCAGAAATATGATGCCAAGCGAATAAATGTCAGATTTCACACCCAGCATACCCGTCTGCTGATACTCTGGGTCGATGTAGCAAAACGTGCCAGCAGTTGATGTCATGCGGTATTGCGTCACGGAGTTTGCAACGGATGGAGGGACCAGCCTAGCCAAGCCAACATCAGCAACCTTGCTGACAAAGTTGCGGTCTAGTAAGATATTTGCTGGTTTTAGATCACGGTGAACTAGTGGTTCTGGTTTAGTCTGGTGGAGGAACAGTAGTACAGTGCCAATCTCTGCAGCAATTCTGAATCTTGTTTGCCAAGAGATGGGAGGGCTGTCTCCCTGTCTGAAAAGACGGTCTTCTAAGCTCCCATTGGCCATGAACTCATACACTAAGCATCCACATTCTGGGCATGCTCCAAGCAGAAGAACCATGTTAGGGTGCCTTATGCTGCTTAACACTTCAACCTGGGTTTAATTGATAAATAGCACTTGATTAAAGTCAGATGCCAAGAAAGAGCCTGAGGGTTTAAAGTTTTTCAGAACTTTGTTACGAGACTTCACCTCTTTCTGAAACTGTGACCTGCCTTGAGCTGCATCTGGGCGCAAAGCTTTCACAGCCACAGGTGTGTGATCCAGATAACACTTGTAGACAGGTCCATAACCGCCTTCTCCGATCTTGTATTTCTCATCAAAGAACTCGGTTGCATCCTCAATCTCCTCGATGGAGTACTTCCTGTATCTGCCTTCTGAGTTTGCTAAAGCATTCACGGCTTTTGTTCTCGCCTCTGATTCCTTCAGAGCTTTCATTTCTGCATTGACTCTCTTTCGGGACTCGATCTCAGCAATCCTTTGAGCTGCTTCAGCTGCTTCCATTGCTGCTTTGGACTTTGCTTTCTCCTTTTCCGCAATGGCTAATGCAGCTTCCTCTGCAAGCTTTGCCTCTTCGAATTTCCGTTCTTCTTCTAACTTCCAGCGTTGAAGCTCTGTTGCCTGCAGGTTCAACAATACGCCTTTGAATCCATATATATATAGTAGGAACTGAGAAACAAAAATGAAGCAACACTAGTCATTTTTGCGAGAATTATACCTTATGTTTTGCTGTGAGAGCTTCCTTGCAAGCTGTACTGTACATTTCCATGGTTTGTTTCAGCTCCAGTTTCAGCCTCCTCATCTCAGCCTCTACATCATCCTGGTTACAATTCTCAGCCATAAAACCTCTTGCATCTAGCAGTTCCAACTTCCAAGTATGTAACCCTCAAAAAGATTCACAGATCAGTCTTACCTGTCCTTGGGAAGCCGATGAAAACCTTTCATTCTCAAATGAGCCTGTTGAGAAAGCACTCGGTGAGCTTATATCCAGTGACCTCCGCCCGAAGGTCACTGACTCGAAGCTACCATAGTCAATGTCTGAGAAATTTGATAGCCTTGGAGATGTCCGGTTTGGATCAGAATTGTCATACAAGGAATGAGAGTTGCGCTCAATGCTTGGTCTTCCAGAGCTATTGAAGGATAAGTCAGAATCCGGGATTGATAGTTCTCCATATGATCTCCCATTTAAGCCTCTTCTAGTGTAGGGTGACCTGTTTCAACCAAGAATTTTCCATCGTCTAAAGTCTATGGTCATGATTTCCCGAGCTTGTCAAATGAAAAAACAAGAGTGATGTGTGTACCTGAAGGAATCTGGTTGATCGTCAAGAGACCTGCGATGCTGAGACTCAAATGACTGTCTCTCAGCTACGGGAAACCAAAAATAAAAAAAAACAAAAATCAGAAAAGTTTCAGGATCATGCAGAAGATTGTGACATGTGAAGAAAAGCCATTTTGCTTTTTAACCTCTTGTGTTTGTAGTTGCAGGAGAAGGCAAAGGTGGATGTGGCTTTAAGCTAGTCTGCTGAAGCTGGATGCGTAATGGAGAAACAGAGGGCGCAGCACGAGAAGCTGTTCTCTTTGTTGAAAGCTTTCCTTTGGTTATGACATAAACCGAGCAGAAATCAGGTGCAGTCTTCGTGATGGTTCCTGGAATATCTGTAGGTTTGTTGAACCTGCAGAGTCATAACACCCAAACTGTGACATCTGATCCACCATTTTCTGGTTAGAGGATTCACAGAAAAGCCGGAAAGGGAAAGATAAAACACACCTGAGAAAGCCAACTTTTGAGGAGGAACCAACCACCAATACCTCAATGATGACCTGATTTGCATATTCGACTAAAGCTTTCGCCACATCTGACTCCTCCAATACCACATCTTTGCATTGTATCTGAACAAAATCCATTTCAAGAAAGCACATACAATGATAAGCATAGGAAGAGAATTTGTTTCCTGGCTTTACATAAGATTGGAGACTCACATCTTTGCGTGAACAGAGGCAACGGAAGGGAAGGAACAACTGCTTATAAGAGCCTTCTGGGTCTCCAGACACCAATGGAGAATCACCATTCATCTCTGAAAGAGACAAACCCATCAGCTACCAAGAAATGAAAGAAGACACATAGGAGTAGAAGAAAAGTTTTTACTAGCAGAGTTTGAGTTGATAGAAGGGCTTGTTGACAAAGAGGAAGACCGAGGCTTGACATGGACGAGGACGACGGTTTGGCCTTTCTGCAACAAATTATCAACAGCCCATTTCNGAAGATTGTGACATGTGAAGAAAAGCCATTTTGCTTTTTAACCTCTTGTGTTAGTAGTTGCAGGAGAAGGCAAAGGTGGATGTGGCTTTAAGCTAGTCTGCTGAAGCTGGATGCGTAATGGAGAAACAGAAGGCGCAGCACGAGAAGCTGTTCTCTTTGTTGAAAGCTTTCCTTTGGTTATGACATAAACCGAGCAGAAATCAGGTGCAGTCTTCGTGAGGGTTCCTGGAATGTCTGTCGGTTTGTTAAACCTGCAGAGTCATAACATCCAAATTGTGACATCTGATCCACCATTTTCTGGTTAAAAGATTCACAGGAAAACCAGAAAGAAAAAGATAAAACACACCTGAGAAAGCCACCTTTTGAGGAGGAACCAACCACCAATACCTCAATGATAACCTGATTTGCATATTCGACTAAAGCTTTCGCCACATCTGACTCCTCCAATACCACATCTTTGCATTGTATCTGAACAAGATCCGTTTCAAGAAAGCACATACATGATAAGCATAGGAAGGTAAATATGTTTCCTGGCTTATGTTACATAAGACTGGAGACTCACATCTTTGCGTGAACAGAGGCAACGAAAGGGAAGGAACAACTGTTTATAAGAGCCTTCTGGGTCTCCAGACACCAATGGAGAATCACCATTCATCTCTGAAAGAGACAAAACCATCAGCTACCAAGAAATGAAAGAAGAGACATAGAAGAAGTAGAAGAAAGGTTTTTACTAGCAGAGTTTGAGTTGATAGAAGGGCTTGTTGACAAGGAGGAAGACCGAGGCTTGACATGGACGAGGACAACGGTTTGGCCTTTCTGCAACAAATTATCAACAGCCCATTTGAGAGCAGTTTGGCTGTTTTTGTCTCTGTCTATCGCCACAGCAACCAATCCATTAGTGCCAAATCCTCCTCCGTCTCTGTCCCTCCTGTTCCTCGCCATCAAAATCGAAGAGCACTACACAGAGAGATGTTTTGAGCTTCAATGTACAAATATATGGTTTGTCTTCTTTAAGAAGACCCGTTTGATTGTTCTTGGTCTGTAATATTGTAGGAAGGGAAAAAGGGAAAGAAGATGCGAGAGAGAGAGAGAGAGAGAGAGAGAGAGAGAGAGAGAGAGAGTGGTTTCTATAAAAATCCATCGACTCTGCTTCTCTCTCTCTCTGTTTTGAGCGCCTCTCCTTCTTCCCCGCCTCTCTTTGCTGACATTTTCCCATCTATTTTATCCACAAAGAGCTTCTTTTCTTTGCACGCAACAAATCTAGAAGATGTTATTTAAAGTTAGATTACATGCAAATGAAAATTTAGAGATTTTTTTTAAGATCATGTTAAAAATACACACCCTAATTTCTTAATTAGATGTATTTACGACGGATTTTTCTTCTTAAAACATGGAAAAGCTAAGACTTACTTTTCAATCTATACTTGCAAGAAAATGTTAAGTTATAGAGTATGCTTTTGTCAGTAAAAAACGAAATAATTGTTCAAACAGGACATACTATTACAATCTTGATCCTAATTACTAACTGTGTTTTGAGTTTCACTTGAANACGCAACAAATCTAGAAGATGTTATTTAAAGTTAGATTACATGCAAATGAAATTTAGGGATTTTTTTAAAGATCATGTTAAAAACACACACCCTAATTTCTTAATTAGATGTATTTACGACGGATTTTTCTTCTTAAAACATGGAAAGCTAAGACTTACTTTTCAATCTATACCTGCAAGAAAATGTTGAGTTATAGAGTATGCTTTTGTCAGTAAAAAACGAAATAATTTGTACAAACAGGACATACTATTACAATCTTGATCCTAATTACTAACTGTGTTTTGAGTTTCACTTGAAAAAAAAAAAACAAGAATCTAGGTCTATTGACTTTCAGTACATATCATAGCTTCTTTGTTTACTAATATTACAAAATCATTCAGACAAATCAGGACAACTGTCTCTTCTGCTAAACCAACAATGCTTCTTGTTCTTCCACACATGTAGGATGAAGATCATAGTCGCAAGCATCGCATGAAAATGCCCAAAACCTGCCTTGTTTCTTACAGTAATCACACACATAAGCTTTTGCCATATCCAGCTTTAGCTCATGTTCATGCTTCCTGTCCTTTACTTTCCTTGGCAACGAATCGCCTTCTTTACTCAAACAAGCTTTTAACTCAACAATCCTAGATTCCGTGAACGGAAAACTCCTNAAGCATCGCATGAAAATGCCCAAAACCTGCCTTGTTTCTTACAGTAATCACAAACATAAGCTTTTGCCATATCCAGCTTTAGCTCATGTTCATGCTTCCTGTCCTTCACTTTCCTTGGCAACGAATCGCCTTCTTTACTCAAACAATCTTTTAACTCAACAATCCTAGATTCCGTGAACGGGAAACTCCTCGAGCCATACAACGATACCATCTCTCTTGCGTTTGTGGTCACAGTTTTCTCTTCGGGTCCTATGATGACCAGTGCAGGTATGAGTTTGATGTTGAAGATTCTACACAGATCTTGTCTTGTTTTGTCCTCATAAGGTATTGCAAGCCATGGCATGTTGGTCATGTTGATGTTGAACTCTCTTGAGTCTCTGTCTGTTGATACTAAGATGACTTCAAAGGAGCCTTTTTCTGTGGTCGCAAGCTCATTGTACATATCTATGAGCTGAGAAGTGAAAGACCGAAAAGGCGGACACCAATGTGCACCAAAGTATAAACCTATGGTCTTGCCCACAAGTTCAGAAACTAGTACCTGTAAATAATAATCATAAAGATANTGTTGATACTAAGATGACTTCAAAGGAGCCTTTTTCTGTGGTCGCAAGCTCATTGTACATATCTATGAGCTGAGAAGTGAAAGACCGAACAGGCGGACACCAATGTGCACCAAAGTATAAACCTATGGTCTTGCCCACAAGTTCAGAAACTAGTACCTGTATATAATAATCATAAAGATAATATCATCAGGATTATTTTATCAAACCAGATATTTAAAGTCTACAAGTCAGTGTTTTTACCTTACTTCCATTTCTGGAAACAACGTAATTCCGGGATTCATGTGTGAGGAGTTTCTCCAACTGTCCTCCAACGCGTTTCGAGTCATCGATGGCTTTGAGTTCTTCTTTCCTCTTTTTAGTGAAAGGAAATGCTTCAGGACCATAGTCTTCTATTAAACCAATTACATCTTCAGCGACCGAGATTTCATCTGAATATAGAGGAACCAGTGACGGGATACGAGAAATTCTGTACTTGTCCCTTAATTTATTGAGTAGGCTTAAATTGAAGGGAACTGCGAGCCAGGGCATGCACCAGAAGTGTTCATAGTATAAAGTCATATCATGATCAAATGAGACAAAGATGATCTCGAGTTCTTCACCTCGGTTCTGAAGATTTTCGTAGAGTTTTACCAGCTCTGGAGTGAAATCCTTGCAAGGCCTGCACCAGTTTGCAGAGAAGAAGAGAAAAACTGTCTTCCCGTGAATATATTCCAATGGCACCTGATTGAAGTGAGCTTTTAATTTAGTAAAAGGGACTAGACGAATATATCAATACACATTGCAAAACAATAACTAAAGAGGTACCTCTCCACTATGCGACAAAAGGAACTCAATCCCTTCAGCTGCTAGTATAGAGTAAAAATCACCACTTTCAGGAAACTGAACTTGGTAATCTGCGGATACTGCCATATAATTACAACACCACTATGCTCCTCTGCTCTGAAACCTAAACCAATATGAGAGGGCATGCTTCATCAAGAACATGTGCCTAAGCCTTATTGTAGGAGTACATGTTATTTAAAACGACTCAAGCGAATTCCAACTCGAAACGCTTCTAAAAAAGAGCACATGCGTTGTGATTAAAGGAAACTCATGAAGACTGAGATGATCTATATAGCTCTACAGTTAAACCTGAGTTTTTTTTTGTCCTGGTGATTAAGAAACCCTAAGGTCCATCTTCATGAATTTATGAGATGATCAAGCATAAAGAAATATCAAGACCAGTTTTGAAAGATTAGAAACCTAGAACAACACTTGAAGAAACATACAACTAAAAAAAATAACTGAAACACAGGTTTTACAGACGATGAACTGTATCAGACAACCTGCTGAAAAAAGTAACAAACGAAACTCAACGTACCTGATACTAGAGATGGTGGTATAAGTATAACCTTTGATACGATGAAACTACACAGAAAAGAGTTTCAATACAGAGTAGATTGTAACAAGTTTTCCACAGAGGTTTAATTCTTATGATATTCCTCTCGGTTGATCAAGCTTGTAAAATTCCAAGAAAAGGGGATAAAGGAAAATCACATAGGGACCAGGAAATATATATAGAAAAATATATAAACTTTATTAAAGTCTCTATCAAACGAAGAAGTAAAAGTAAAATATCCTCATAGAATATACCATCTGCAACGTTACCCAATATATAAAGCAACAAGCTTGTGATAACCATAAATTTTATATTCTTGCTTATCTCAACACTGCATCAGAAAGTGGGCAAGTTGGAAGATTAAATGGGGCATAAAAGACATTCTTTTGCGTCTGGATGATAACAAAATTGGGCAGGAATATTCAAAAAATGGGGAAAAAAAAAAACCAGCTGAAAGGTGAAAAATCAATAAAAGAACAAAAGCTTGAAGCTTTTACTCATCAATCATACTAGGAAAAGAAAGAATTAAATGCGAATAACCCTGGCAATAAACAAAGTAATCGTCTTTACCTACAAACAGAGACACAAACNAGCTTGTGATAACCATAAATTTTATATTCTTGCTTATCTCAACACTGCATCAAAAGTGGACAAGTTGGAAGATTAAATGGGCATAAAAGACATTCTTTTGCGTCTGGATGATAACAAAATTGGGCAGGAATATTCACAAAATGGGGAAAGGAAAAAAAAAAGCTGAAAGGTGAAAAATCAATAAAAGAACAAAAGCTTGAAGCTTTACTCATCAATCATACTAGGAAAAGAAAGAATTAAATGCGAATAACCCTGGCAATAAACAAAGTAATGGTCTTTACCTACAAACAGAGACACAAACTTGATCAACAAATATCAAGGAAACGAGATCTAGATGAAGAAGAAGACAGGCCTTTGAATGGAAGCTATTACATGAGCGAGAACTCCTCAGTCATAGCTCTTGAAGAACGATGATCACCCTCACTAGCAGTCACGTATGAAGATCGAACACTCTCTTGACCTCCACCTGCATCTCTGTCAACCTCTTCTATTCGATCAACAGCCTCGTGAAGCTCAATTCTCTTCTCAATGTCCCAATCACAGCATCTCAACCCAATCTTGAGCAGCTTCAACATTTGTGCTTCGTGTTCTTTCCCTGGTTTCATCTCCTTATCAAACACATGAGAAGTCCACTCCGTTTTCGCTACAGACTCAACCCAAGCAGCTAACTCGTCATCAGCTCCTTTCCCTTGCCGGAGATAATTCGCCGGAAACTTCCCTGTCAGAATCTCAAGAATTAAGATCCCCAGGCTCCAAACATCGGACTTTCTCGAAGGNAGAAGTCCACTCCGTTTTCGCTACAGACTCAACCCAAGCAGCTAACTCGTCATCAGCTCCTTTCCCTTGCCGGAGATAATTCGCCGGAAACTTCCCTGTCAGAATCTCAAGAATTAAGATTCCCAGGCTCCAAACATCAGACTTTCTCGAAGGCCGGTCTTGCTGAGTGAACTCTGGTGCCTTATAAGCCACCATGAACTGCTGCGATTGATCCCTGTTGACCACCGGGACAAGAGCGTAGTCCGTTAAGAGAGGTTCCAAGTTATGGTCAAGCAACACATTGGACGATTTGAGATGGCCGTGAGGGAGATTCAAATCCGGAAATACTCTGTAGAGATAAGCCAAACCTCTCGTGACTCCTCTTACAATCTTCAATCGAATCGGCCAATCCAAAACCACTTGACCTGGTGTTCGATTTGCTGCATAGTTAATCAAACAAAATTTCCATCAGATTCGTAGGAAACATCATCAGAACAAACACTTGGAGAGTTCTAATTTTACCATGGAGGAGATTCGCGAGGCTGCCATTGGGAATGTAATTGGTGACGAGAAGCTTCTCTTCTTTTCTGTAATAGAAAGCGATCAATGGAAGGAGATTAGGGTGAGACAATCGTCCGATCTTCTTCATATGATCGTAAAACTCTTCTCTCCCGATATTGCTCATAAACCTAAAGCGCTTCACAACCACCGCACGGCCACTCGATAAAGCCGCCTTGTACGACGATCCAAATCCGCCGCTTCCGAGAACCTCCGCCGACGCACGGAGCATGTCCTGGAGCGTGAACCTCTCCTGATCATTCCGGACGAAATGTAGCTTCCGTTGATCTCCTCGCTTGTCTTCGTCTGGAGCCTGAGATCCCACCGATAATGCTCCTGATGTTGCTGTTGAATCGCGCTGCACAGTTTCGTTAGCTAGTTTTCTGTACACTTTGGAGTCCTGCGAGCTCTTCTCACTGTATTGTTGCTCGGTTTGTCCGTAGACTGGGCCATGAACGTCGCCGTGGCTTTGGGCTTGGCCTTTGCCTTGACGGTAGCTGAGGATGCAAACAGAAAGGAAGACGGTAATGAGGACTACGACGGCGAGGATGGTGAGGGCAAGCAGAAACACCGTGAAGAATGGCGGACGACGGTATCTGCACGGAAGCAATGGCGCTCCACACAGCCCCTTGTTTCCTGTTTTTTACCCAAATTCAGTTAACATCTTACATGGCCCATTTCTCCATAAGGCCCATTAACTATTTGTATACTAATTCGATTAATGTGATTGTCCCATGTNCAAATTCAGTTAACATCTTACATGGCCCATTTCTCCATAAGGCCCATTAACTTTTTGTATACTAATTCGATTAATGTGATTTTCCCATGTAANTTAATGTGATTGTCCCATGTAACTAACTACTTATTTAAATGAAGTTTTTAATAAATCAGGCTTGTGAGTTCCGATTGATATGTGTGAATAGAATCGAAAATGTTCTTTATACGTTGCATCGGATTATAAATGTGGAAGATATTTAATAATGGTTATGGTGATGTTAATTAGCCCAAAAAAGAGATGATCACCTGAGAAGAAAGTAATGTTCATGAGGCCGAGACTTAACGGAATTCGACCTTCTAATCGATTATTAGCAACGTTAACGGTAACGAGATTCTTCTGTCTAAACGCAGGTAATTTGCCCGTGAACATATTATGCTCGAGATTCAGTTCAGTCAGCTTCGGCAGATTCGCCAATGACTTGGGGATCTCACCGGAAAACTGGTTTCCTTCAAGATGAACCTTCACCAGAGCCTTCATACCGGCGAATAAATCACCGTCTATCTCGCCGGAAAACCGGTTATGCGCAAGGTAAAGATGCACAAGCGAGACAAGCCCGTCGAGTCCACGTGGCATCTTTCCTTCGAAACCGTTACGCATAAAGCTGACGCTCCTGAGACTGCGCATTGAACCGAGCGCGTGAACGTCAAGCGCGCCGGAGAGGCTCATGTTTTCGAGACGGAGAGCAAAAACGGAGCCGTTTGAACACATCACTCCTTTCCATTTCGAGTCGCTTCCTTTTTGCCCGGAGCAAGGAGGATCGCCGGAGTCCCACCCGCCGAGCGTTGTAGCATTGGCGAGAGTTGACTTAAACTTCAAAAGAGCGTCAGCGTCACCTTCGCCGGAGATAGAACCGGCGAAACAGACGGCGATCAAGAAAAGAGAGTATCTGATCGGGAATTTGTCATCACGGATCATTTCGAAGAAAAAAATCGAAATTTTGGGATTTGAGAAGAAGAGTAGAGATTTATATGTCGAGAAGATGGACGGCTTCTTGTGGATTAATCAAATGAGATGAGATTTGCCGGAAGAAGAATGAAAGGACGGCTGATGGCGAAATGACAGCAAAGGTCAAGCACACAATCGTTTTCGCCAACAACGTGGAACCAAGTACTCTGTAAGCTTTTCCATGGTGTTTAGTTCAATTTTGTAATATGCATTTTTTTAATAGATGTTAACTCTTTTTTTTAGATTTTCTTTAAAACATTACATGAAAGTTAGTCTTGTCAAAACACATGAATTGTACAAAGTTTAATTGATTTTTTATATAGCACGATTCACGAATGTATGATCAGGAAATTCAAATATATTGCACTCCACATTCTTTATTGAGCTAATATCACTAGTTGACCATTTTTTAATTAATGTAAAACATATACTTGATCCAAAAAATAGTGTACTTTGATGGATTTTCTTTTAGATACAGTCATACATAATCTATAAAAAAATTGATACAAAATTATATATGCATGGTTTCAAAATTCATTCAATTTTGTATTTTGGGTTTTTTTTTTTTTATTATTTGTATTGGTTCGAAACTGAGAAGACCGGTATACAAAAGAGAAGACTAATTCTTTAGCATTAAAGACTCCATGGCCCAATGGATAAGGCGCTGGTCTACGAAACCAGAGACTCTGGGTTCGATCCCCAGTGGAGTCGATATTTTGTTTTTTCACTCTAGTTTTTGCCTAATTAGTAATTAAATATAGCGCCGGCGTTTTCATTCACTACAATAACAGAATAACTTCAAGTCAACGAAGCAGATGCCTTAACATTTTACAGCTAGAAGTTAATCACCTAGGAAATCACTTGATTTCTTGTGGAACTTCACGGAGCCTATTAAGCGTATTAACGATTTCACTCAGACAAGCGATTAGCTCGTCTCCTTGCTGTCTCACAAACTTCAACTTGTCGTCAATCTTAATATCATCTCCTGTTTCATTATCCTTTGCTAGATTCCTCCCGACTATCGCATGTATCAAGTCAATTTTATAACTTAGCTTGGCTTCCATCGCGTCTACTTCCTCTTCTATGTTCATCGTTTCATCTTCTTCTTCTTCTTCCGTGGAGATTTCTTCCACTGGTTTCTTCTCTTTCATGATTTTGTTCTGATGGGACGCTTTTACAGGTTTCTCTTGGATGTTTTCCTGAACTCGGTTTGTCCGTGACTCTTCTTTTTTCTTTGTGACCATTGTTCGCTGTCTTGGTCTTTTTAATCCTGCAAAAGCTGAGTTTCCCAACCAGCGTGATTCGAGGGGTAAAGCATAGAAGTGTCAGTGATTCTGGACTGATCCAGATTACTCAGATTAAATTTATGCACCTCTATATAGCAAAAGATAGTGACTAAGAAAAGAGCAATATCTGCAAGAAACCATATTGTAGGTCACTCTAGAGCCTTACGGTTGCACGGGAAGCTAAGTAGTGTTATACGGAAATTTCAACTATGCCGAATAAACCATACCGACGATTTTCATCATTCTGTATCTTGCAGTATTGAATAAGTTTGTCTATGAGCTATTTGTTCTTAAGTTTCTTAACAAGACAAGTGTTGTTTGCTAAGGAACCAGAAAAATAATAGTGCAATGTACCTAATTCAGCAGTGATATCAAGAACGTCTTGCGCTTCCGGGTCACTATCAGGTTCAGTCCCTGCTTTGTCCTCTTGTATCATCACAACCGCATTGATGGCTTCAAAAAGCTCGTTATCGATATTCCCTGGAAGATTCAGTTTCTTCCTCTTCTCATTACTCAGGGACCAATACAAATGACCACTGCCTCGGCCCTGAGATTCCCACTGCTTAATCTGATTGTAATCAGACAGCAGTGAGTCCCATTTCCTCCTGCATTGGTTTAGAGTTCTGTGTACATCCAAAGCATTACAGTTCTCTGAGATCATTGTCCATTTTTGGAAGCTAGAAAAAGCATTTGAACAATCTGCTTCAGCCGCAGCGATCTCATTCACGAGAATCATACAATCTTGGAGTGTCCAGTCCGGAGCAACTTGAGAGCGTGTTCTCCGCGAACCCGAAGTTCCTTCCTCCATCTTTAAGCGCCCAGCCCTGCATTTTGGTTTATTAACCTCGTGAATATCATCATCAACTAGTCGTTACAACATAAATGTGATTTGAAACATTACAAACCCTATTGTCAATTGAAAAAATGACCAAGAAGATTGATACATACAAATATTATAGTAGTGAAGTGCATCTGCATGTTCGTCTCTTGCATACTAAATCGGAACTCAAATAAAGAGAAGAAAAAACATTGATATATCATATTCTTTTACATCCGTGATATTTTGAGCTGTCTCGATCCATAGTTTTGCAGAAATTCGAGAATGGAAAACTTTAAATAGGGTCACGATAATTCAGTGCCAGGAACTAAACACAGACAAAATCCCCAAAATGCAGCTAGATTCTTCGACATTGAAGAACGACTCGATACCACACGAATTCGAACAAGAATTCAGATGCATACGAGAATCCCAAAATGGTGAAAGAAGAGAACTCTGAGCATAAGAAAATCAATACAGATGAGCATTACCAGATCGTCGGAAACTGGTTCTGAGAAGGACACCAAGTCACTTTGATCCGACGCCAAATAGAAGACTCAAAGGAGGAACCTAATGTGATATCTGACTTAATGAAGCCGAAGCAAATATCAACAGGCCCAAACATTTTTATTGACTTCGGCCCAAACTGTTTTCACATCAAGTTCCATTTAAGCGAATCACTTGCGATTTGAACGTATAACTACAAGAACCCAATTTCCGGTATAGAAAACACTCGCTGATGAGTGATTCAATATCCTCTCCTCGCCTAGCCTAACACTCGTAAGAATACATTCTTTCAGATTTTATATTTGAAAATTCAAAGATAGTTTCGTGTGAAAGAGATCTAGTTTTTGCCTTGTTGTAATCTGTTATGGCGAAACTCGCGAACAAGCAATTGTCGTGGGAACTGTTTGATAAATTAGTCTCTTTTACGTTATGCTAAGCCCCAAAAAATAGTAGTATTTGTTTTATGTATCAGTGACGTTGGTAATGTTAATGTATGTATATGCTTTTGTGTAACAGATACATTTTGACTCTTGTGTTTTGTGTTGTTGATTGTGCCTTTGTTTGCCTCAAAGATCAAGCTCTTACAAATAATTTAAAATTCGCTTTAAAACAAAACAAACAAAAAAAACGTTTTCTCTTCCGAAATTAGTTGAAATTTGGCATTTTATAATATTTAGAAATTAGCCTCTATGGCTTCAAAAAGTTTTTCTTTTCGTTTGAGAAAAGATTTTTGGATATATGAGTTTCCATATAAAATAAATAAATCAATTTTCAGTA
>OVBW01000901.1:6077-18040 GCA_900406355.1 Erysimum pusillum | reverse complement strand
ACTGCAGAAGATCAACAAGATGATGCTATGCAGATCTGAGGATCCATCTCTGTTTGCTTATTTATTATGTATTAGCTATGATTAGGATGTTGAGTTCGGATTATGTTTGGTGTTTTAAAAGTTGTGACGAGTGTTGGACTTGGATCAACTATGGTTCGGTTTTTGAAAAGTATTTAACCAATTAGTATTGTTTCAAGTTTCAACCAAGTAATTTCAGTTTTCGGTTCTTTAGTTTGAATACTAATAATGGTTTTACAAATCAGTATGGCCTGCTAAGATATTTTATGGGCTTTAAGCCCAGTATTGACGAGTATAGTGAATGCATCATTAAACACATGTATGCGTGTGTCGTGCTCAAATTTGCATGTCTCTTCCATCAGAGTAATTAGTGTTCTCTTACCAGACTTCATCGGTTTTTGGTGGCGTGTTTTGTTGTAAGCGAATTTAATTTGCTTGGTCGGGTCAATTTCAACTTATTTAGTGAAAGATTAACGAAATTTATGGAAAAAACGTTTGTTCCTTTTTGTGTGTTGAATATAAAATTCAAAACAAACGGCTTATGGTACTAGAGTTAATGATAAGTTGCCAAATAAATGGATCCAAACTCATGGGTTGATTTCATCTGATTTACACCTCGCTTGCAAGTAACTAAACAAAAAAGAAAAACATCACAAGTTGGTGAATTACACTCAACCAAAAATGACTATCCGATTTAAAAAAGTCGAACAAATCTATTGAAAATAGAGACACAAAGAGAGTTGCAGTGTCTTTTGGTACAGTCATTGTGTGATAGGGGTATCAGATACCTCGTTTCTTAATCCGACGCTCTAGAATGAGAACTACTTGAATCCAACGGTCATAAAACCATCTGATTCGACCTCGTTATGGGTCCCACACTACATTCTATCCTTCTCTCACTGTTACCGTAACTCCAAATCGACACGCTTCCTTTCTAAAAATTTGAAACAGCAGTTACTGTAACATTTGTATTTTTTCTTTATTTTTCAAAATACTCAAAAATTTACATGAACATAAAAAGGTTTGAATGGTTATCACATAAATAGTTAACATTTAGATTTCTTAGGTGGACCAATGAATATTCAAGAAAGATTGTGTAAATGAGCAAGGGTCCCAATTATCAACTACATAAAATGGACTTAGTTTTGCGTGTTGCATAGATATCATTTCGGAGGTCATATCGCAAGTAAAAGCCATAAAACACTAATACAGCAATCAATCTATACGGAAACCAAATTAATTTAAAAGAGAAAAAAATATAAAAACAAAACTTTAAAATCGATTTCACACATTTAAAATATTTCTGAATTAGTAATCAAATCATCAAATATATACTTTCTAAACTTAAATGGTTGAATAGTACTCCCTCCGTTCTTTAATATATGATGTTTGTTGAAAATATTTGGTTTAAAAAAGATGGATTTTCTCACATTTATATGTACAATTGTTAATGATAAATTATAGAATTCAAGAAAAATAACTAAACATTATTGGATTAGAGTTGTTAGAAATTATAAATCGCAAAAAATAATGTATTTTAATATGTTTGTTTATTATATCTGAAAAACTAGAACATCATATAAAAAAAACAGAGGGAGTATTTGGTAAAATTACGGTTTGGTAATAAGTTCATTGCCTATTTCAGTATTTAATTCGATACCATAAGCTCTAGTCAACTTAATAATTCAAAGAGAATTAAACATGTCTTTAATCAATTAATTGGTTGCGATATGCAAGATCCTTAATAGCATTTATTAATTTCGTACTGAAGAGTTCAAACGTCATTATCACTAAACATCAAAATAAAAATTCATAGATCGACCACCTCCAAGGCCCCAACCTCTTTATTTATTCGTCTCATTGCTTAATCTCTTGTCGACATCTTTAATTTACAACTTCTCTCTTTGTGTTTCTTTTTCTTCTTCTTCTTTTTGTTTTTAAAATTTTTGTGCTTAATCCTTCTTTTTATCGATCTCAAGCGACCTCTTTGTCAAACCTGACAATCCCAAATGATGAAGATTTCTGACGTCACTATTTATTAAACCAACACAACCTTTTTCTTATATACTTTAGTTTCAGACAGGAATCCAACAAATATCAGAACCTATTTTTCTTCGTTTAACAAGAAAATAAAAAATGGGGAATTGTCATGCGGCGGAAGCAGCGACGGTTTTGATTCATCACCCGGCGGAGAACAAGGTGGAGAGAATTTACTGGTCAGTGACAGCGAATGACGTCATGAAATCCAATCCTGGTCATTACGTTGCGGTGGTAGTGACGTCCCCAAATTTGAAGAACGAGAAAGGATCGCCATTGAAACAGCTCAAGCTCCTTCGTCCTGATGACACTTTGCTCATAGGACAAGTCTATCGTCTCGTCAGCTTCGAAGGTATACATTCTAACTCAATTTCTTCTCTGTTCTGTTATACAAACAAAAATCCTCTGTTTTCTAAAAATGATTGATTAATAATTTGATCATGCAGAGGTTTTGAACGAGTTTGCAACGAAGAAGTGTGTGAAGCTTGGGCAGTTATTGAAAGAAGGAGGAGGGCTTGACTTGACGAAGAAGAAGAAGAAACATAGGCGGAAGAAGATGGATCAAGAAACGGGTCGAGTCAACCCGAATTCGGATGCGGATCCGAACCACGATGGCCCTAATGATGCGGTTAGTGCATGTTAATACTCTCATTGTGTCATTGAGCACTTTCTCTTACCATGTTCAAAAGATTTATTCTTTTTAATATATACTATTTTTAACATATAGTCGGATCTCTAAGTTTGTTTTTAATTAAGACATAAAATGATAGTACATGATTTTATACTCCCCACTATGTATTTGAGGATATTTATACACGACTGTCCTGGTCTGAGGTCTCATTGTTTTCATCGTTAATTTTGTTCCTTTATTAGTATGAATCTTTACCAATGCTTAATGTAATTCGACGGATCTTATAGGTCGCCGGAGAAAACGAGGGAGATGGGTTTGTGAGGAGGAGTCACGGCGGAGGAAGAGGTGGCGGTGGGTGGAGGCCAGCTTTACACAGCATTCCGGAATTTGGATCCTCATGAGAGCTCATCAAAAGCGTAGATATTCTTAAAGCAACTATCCGACAACATTGAAAGTTTTATGTAAAGCGATGTTATTATTATGTATGCTTTAACGAGTTTCAGTCTCTGTTACATTTCAAGAACTTAAATCTTTTCGGAATAATTTCAATCATTTGAAATATTCGAGAGTTTTCAACATGTTGGACAACGAGATTTGTAAACAAACGTTCATCTTCTTTTGTATACAAAACCGATCCAAATGTATGAACTTTCAAGATAGATTTAAAATTGTGGTTATTTGAAAATTTTCTGATCCAAAATTCGAAAAATCGAAAAAGCGAGTACTGTCGAAATATGATTTGTTTTGTTCACTTTTACAAAGTTTTGCATGGTTTGGTCAACCGATAATTGAGTTAGTTCATTCAAAGTCTTTATTTTTGGTGCGACATGATACCTTCCAAATAATTGATTACATGCTTCATCCGAAAAAGATGCATTTATCTTAAATGTTTTGTGCCATGTACCAACTGCGACACCTCGTTATACATTTGGATTTTGTTGTTGTGAATTCGACCTAATTAGATTTTTACGTCATACCGTAAAATTTCTATACATCCAATCATAACGTTTCATGTGAACGATGTTAAGCGCAAACCACCGGTCAACTAACCAAATGATAAGCGTTGAGCGAGTTTTAAGGCAATGGTAATTATTGGATATCATAGGAACACTTTTATTTGTAAGAAAATGTAAATGTAGTTTGCTTTAAAATTTTGGTTGGCAGCTATCATTTGGTCGGCTTTTTATGTCAATCATAGTTATGTAGTCAATAATTCAATTGACTAATGCATCATTCACTTTTGGTCAGTTTAACTCGACGTAACGTAATTAACGGCTCAATCATTTTCAGTCTCGTTAATAGTCGACCATTAATCATCGAAGCAACCATATTTTTAAGTTTAAGCATCACGCATTGGAGGAAATATATACACACAGAGAAATAATTCTATTCGCTATTAAATTTAAAGGAAATATGTAAAAAAACATGTCTCCAGACGAATATTGTGTCACAGTGAGAAGAAGTCTATGATTTCGAATACTTTCCGATAAAAATTCGAAAGCCTAGTTGAAATAAAGTGTGACTAGTAGCGTTTATTTTTTGTCGGGTTTGAAAACAAAAAAAAACAGAATGATGAGAAAATAGAATTATGAAATAGAGAAAACAAGAGAATTTATTTATTCATCTCCACAATTGGGCTTTAGAAAGGCCCATTTATAAGGCCGACATTACACTGTTTCCTTTCTTTCTTTTGAATTACCATAAATACCCTCGGATTTATTGTTTGATTCAAATACGCGCCCTGAAACTTTTCTTCCCGGAACCGAGAAATCGATGGGTGATTATCGTCTTCTCCGAATCTCCGGCGTCGGAATTATCTTGCTACATCTCATTGCTTTCGCCTCTCTTGTTTCATCCGATGAACTTCAGTTCGGTAAGTGTTTTCTTATATTTCCTAACTGTGCGGTTTTGGTTGTAAAATTGTAGGTTGAAATTTAGGGTTTATCGCTCCAGAATTTGATTTTTAATCTTTGTCTCGCTTCGTGATTCCTCCGCTTTAGGGTGTGTCTAAGAATCATAATTTTTTTGATTTTCGTAAGCAACTAAGACGAATTAGTAATATACAGTTTACTTAATCTAGTTGAAACAATTTGTATTTGTGTCGTTGGTTAATATCTTGTAAACCTTATGGACAGTTGTGGGAGAAATTGGAGAGCTTCAAGTGATTCCTAGTCTAGAGGTTAAGGGTTCGCCTGGATTGAAGCCAGATAGAACAGTTCTTTGTGAGAGGATACATATCCATGGACTTCGAAGGTTGAAGCATATAGAAAAGTATGCACATTCACTCAGGTTGCTGGTTAACGCATCGACCACTGGGAAAACAAGCAACATTGATGTTTGCTTCCATAGGTGCGTCGTTTATCTTTTTGCTGTTGGGCTTGAATTTACTTCATGATATTATTACTCTCTGTGGTCCAAATGATTCAGTTATCATAGATCTGTATCACTAAATGTTTACATGATTTATATGTTTGTAGAAATTTGTCGCGTGCAATTGGAATGTGCCCTCATAGTCGGTGGGAGAAAGTAGTTAAGGGTTCATGGGTTCAGACAATGTCACCCTTTGACCACAAAATCCTTGATGTAAGAGTAGCTAGCTCTAACAAGGTCACTCTGGAACTGTCTGCTGTAGAAGGTGCCGTTTCTGTTTCCTTTTATTGCACTTTCTTTCTTTNAAAATCCTTGATGTAAGAGTAGCTAGCTCTAACAAGGTCACTCTGGAACTGTTTGCTGTAGAAGGTGCCGTTTCTGTTTCCTTTTATTGCACTTTCTTTCTTTCTTTCTTTCTTTCTGGTTTTGCAAATCGTTCTACATTTCTAATTTATCAATTTCGGCTTTGCAGAATTATTTATGTATCGCATAGTATTCTTAATCCTTGGTGCTGTTTTACTGGCTTCGGCTTCTACACTGAGCAAATCATTAGTGTTTTACTACAGTAGTGCCATGGCTGTTGGCATTATCCTTGTTGTGCTGCTTGTCCTCTTTCAGGTAACTTCATTTTTTAGTTCATTTTGTTTATCGTGTTGACCTGTAAAGGAGAGGGTATTAACTCTCCGTTTTCGCCTTTGTAATGTGATGTGTACAGGGAATGAAGCTTCTACCAACTGGACGGAGTTCTTTTGCATTGTTTATATACTCATCTCTGGTGATTGTTGAATAATTTGTCTTTTCTCTTACTCCCCTGTTTTCTCTGTCCTCCTTGTTGTATCTACGACTTACAAGATATTTCCTTCTTTCAGCTTGGTTTGGGTGGTTTTCTTCTTCGCTACATACCTGGATTGTTTCAAAGTCTGCTAATAGAGATGGGAATCGACGAAGAAATGTACACACCTGTATGTAAGTTTTGATAATGTCAATACTTTGCAGCTGTTGTAACGTTAGAGGTGTTTCTTGGATCAGTCAGTATTCGCGGGTTAAATCATCCATTTTAAAGAAATAATCTGTATTTTGGTTTTGCAGGTGGCGATTTTTGTGGGGGCGTTTCTATCTTTGGGTGGAGCATTTTTCGGATTTTGGACTGTGAGGAAACTTATTCTGACGGAAGATGGCTCCATTGACGTTAGCACATCACTCTTTGTTTCTTGGTCCATCCGAATTATGGCTGCGGTTTTAATTCTTCAGGTTTTTTCCAGTGTCCCTCAAACTATACTTCTCCTTTTAACCAGTTGATTGTTTTAACAAGAATTTGTTGTTTACAGAGCTCCGTAGATCCTTTACTTGCTGGAGGAGCACTGATATCTGTAATTCTTATATCATCGATTTTAAAGAAGATCACCAGATTGAAGTTCCTTCTACGCTTATACGAGTGAGTTGCGACCACAGTTCTTTGATCCGTTTTCTTCAACAAGCCAAACTATGTTTGATCCATATCCCTGAAAATTCACAATTTTGAATGCAAGTTGATTTCTTTTGCATAGGATTCCATTGAATTTACTGCTAGGAATCTGGGAGGCAATTCGTTATGCTGATGTACCATCCGTCCCGGGATATCTCCATGACTTCATGCGAAAGAGTCCTGATGCTTCTGAATTTCACAACCGTGTTAATTATGCTTCTCCATCAGGAGGTTTGATTTGTGATCTCTCTTTCGAATTACAATCTTAAACTTAAATGAAACTAATAATAATTAATAAGCTTTTGTAATGGCTTTTTTCAGGAATCAACAACGGGATGCGAGAATCTCCACCGTCTGAATCAGATACTTTTCCATCCTCTTTCCATAAAACTCCTGAAAGGAGCAAACTAACAAAAGAAGAATGGAAGAAGCTAACCAAGGATAGCACGACAAAGGCGGTTCGAGAATTGGTTTCTTCACCAGATTTTGGCAAATGGGCAGCAGCAAATGCGGATAGGATCAGTGTAACTTCAAGAAAAGAGTCTCGTAGCATAGACCGGCCACGGAAATGGCTGCGTTGGTTCTAAACCAAATCCGTTTAAGTCTCGAACCGGTTAGAGAGAAAATTAACTCTTTTGTAGAGACAGAGAGAGCTCTTGTAGGCAAAGTTGCTTTCTTCTTTAATGACTTGTTAGTAGTGTTTTAGCTTTTGTGGATGAGGCCACGATTTGTTGTAACGATCGTAACTGGATTTTTAGGTTGTGTCATGTTTGTGTGTAGACAATGCAATGAGCATTCTTTTCCTTTTATGGGTCTTTAATGGGTTCTACTTTTTTACGATGACGTGAATCTTTTAGTGTGGATATTTAATATTCGAATATTATTATAAGATTATCTATGTCATGGGAACATGGACTAGCATGTGGGTCGATAAAAGTCATATTTTTCTCGAATTCTGAAATTTCCTCAAAACTTTTTATTCAAGCGAGGAGGTTCTATTTGATTTGCCTTTTCTTTCTTGAAACTAAATTAAAAGTAAATTATGTGTCAAATAGTGATTAAATTAATTTAAACCATAATAATTAACCGATTTTTACATATTAGTTTAATTCTTTCTAATTTAAAACATACAGTATGATGCAGCATAATGATTAGTAATTAATTACATCATAGCCCTTTTCTGATAATTTGTTTTACAATATAGTCATATATAAATTATTAATTCTATTAGTCGTTGAAAAAAGAATTCATGTACGGTCAAGTGTCAAGCACAGGAAGATCACCTAATTTTCAAAGAAATTCGTAAATATTTATGATGCAAGAAGGACTTTTTTAAGAATATTTTCTTTATTTTCTGCTTTATTAAATGAAGGACAATAAAATTGAAAAGATCTAATATTATTATTCGTCACCGGCATTGCTTCGCTATAAAGGAAAGAAACAGAGATTGCTTAAACAAAGAAGAAGAAAAGTTGAAAGAACTCGAAAGAAGAAAAGATGTATCATCAAGAACAACATCCTGTCGGTGCTCCTCCTCCCCAAGGTATTTTTATCTTTTCTTTAATTTTGGATATTCGGTTTTATCCTTGTACTCTGCTGATTTAACTTGCTCTTGAATTCCGGTTCAAAGGTTATCCTCCTAAGGACGGTTATCCTCCGGCCGGTTATCCTCCAGCCGGTTATCCGCCGCCAGGATATGCTCAGGGATACCCTGCTCAAGGTTATCCTCCGCCGCAATACTCTCAAGCTCCGCAGCAGAAGCAAAGCCCCGGTATGCTTGAAGGCTGGTACGTTCTTTATCCCATCTTTCTCTTTTGTTTGGTTTCTTGTTTTGTACAGTATTTTAGTTCTATATCGAATAATATCAATTTGTTTATTTCGCTCTCTGTTTATCATAACATCACAGTTTGGCTGCGCTCTGTTGTTGCTGTCTCTTGGATGCTTGTTTCTGATCGGAGGATTACGTGTTGACTCATTCAACGATTGTATTTCATATCTGTAATGTAATGTTAAAAGACAAGATTCTGTTGTCTCGTTTCAACAATCTTTCATCTGTTGTTATCTTTCTTTCCATTCCAATTTGTCTTTGAATTTTTGTTTCTTATGGGTTATATAGACTCCGACCATGATCATCTCTCCTTTTTAGTCATGAATTCGAAACTATTGAGAATTAAACTAGTAGAATGATCAGAAAACTTGATGAAATATCAAAGGTTTGTGTTTCATCATCATCATATTATTGTAATAAGGAAACATAAAAAAAGAATCCAACCATAGATAATGGTTCCTTCAAACAAAAGCTCACAGATGCTAGATAACAAAGAAACATGATCAATGAGGTTTCTCCTTTTGGTCGAGAAATGGAAGAAAAAGGTGTAAGATCAGTTTTCTGGTTGAGGATTGCCTTTCCACTTGAAGTTGTCCGAGTACGACTTGGCCTGTATATATGGTAGATGAACCATCATAGGGTTAGGTTTAATACTTCAATCTAAAGAAAGTTCTAACAAGAAACAGGAGTGAAAGAGACGATCTTTCTCCAAACTAACTAATCTTAAAGTAGAGATTAATCTAAGTAAGGCAGCAAACCAGCTCTCATGAAGCAAAATGAGCAAATTTAGGCAGTTCCTTAATAACAAATTTAGGCATCGTGACAATTACTAACCTTCAATAACGGTGTTTTACGCTCCTTGACCTGCCATGAGTCAGATGTACGATTTTCAGTACTCTGAATACTTTATTAAGGGATCTTAAAACAAAACCCTGACACTCTCATAAGATTTGAATGCAACCAGAAAAAATGAGATTACAGTACAATGAAGCAGGAAACAACATACCTTATAATCCCAACCATGACGCTCAGCAAATGACTTAGCAGCTTCTACTGAATCAAAACTAAGGGCAGAGTCGCCGACATTAGCATAGGGGTCACCAGTAGAAGTCCATCCCATCAATGGATTCTCCCACCTACAAACATGTCAATGCCATAGAGAAAAGATGTCATTACCCATCGAGCAAATAACTGCTACCAAAAGCTATTGGTCTTGTTAAAGCTGCATCCAATTGAGAAGTTATGGACTTGAATTCAGCATTGCAATGATAGGAAATAAACCATAAGACTGATATGACAATCGAAAGAGGATATAACATGTATCTTTAGGTGAATCCATAGATGAGCCAAAAACTATCCACTAAGAGGGTTATCTTTAAGTTGCAAAACAAACTAAGAAATGAAAAAGTTTCATACTTTAAGGTGGAGACGAAGTTAATCTTCCATTTTCCAAGTTTGCCAGATCCTTGCTGTGAAGCTGTTCTAGCAGGTGAGTATATTATTACCTGCAAATTCCAATTCAATATTTTAGATTGAGAATAATCAAAATCAAGAACACGATTTAGCTCAATTAAGACGAATCTCCGATCACGAACCCTAAGTTTCTAAACTGAATTCATAAGAAACGAAGAAATCGAATGATTACTAACCTTACGGTTAAGATGCTCTTCAGGGATTCCGGAGACCTTACCGATCTCGCCACGCTTGTAATCCGACTCAACCACCGCGTCGGTGGAGAAAGGTCGAGCAACACGACGGAGCGCCGTCACGATACGGCCAGTCCCTTGAGTAGCACGAAGCGCCATCGTCACGCACAAAGAGAAATCTGGAAAATTTCTGAGCTTTTTGATTTCGCTTCGGTTTCTTCTATTCCGTAGATTTTAGGAAAATGGCCCAGGAAATGAGAAAAACACAGAGAAATTTGCAATTTAGCCATCAAATGTTTATAAATTATGCTTTCGGGTCTTACTATTAATATAAAAATCTTTAATACCCCCTAAACTATTTGTGAGATCAATTAACCCCAATTACTCTATTTTAGTGTAACTAACTCAAATAATTATAAGGTTTATTTGACTTGTAAACTAAGCAATCATATGTATCTATTTCTCTAAAATATATGTATTTCAGTTAGGTTAGCTCATTCATTTAGTTAATAGGTGTATATTGTAATTTGATAAAACTTGAGGCAAATTTGTGAATCTGGAGAAATAAAGGGTTACATGTTCTTTAGCTTGAATACAAAAGAAAGCTCAAGTTTTTACATTTGTATGGATATTCTTCCTTGTAGTAGTCTCTCTGGTCTTCTTCTTCGTTGCGTTTCACGGAAATTGTAAGATTCACATTTGATCTATGACACATGTACACAAGGAATTAGCTTTCATCATCATCATCAAGTGTCTCTCTCAAAAACTCTCCTTTGGTTCCGTTTGATCTGGCATGCTTCTTCCTCCTCCTTCCTCATTTCTAACTTTTTTCTTTTCTTCTCCGATCGTCGCATTTGATTTTGGTTGATAATATCTCTCATGATTTAGGTTGTTGGCTAAATTTCCAAATTCCTGTTGATTTGCGACGTTGTTAATGGAATTGAAACCACTGGAAAAAAAAAAATTGGGATTTGATCGTCGTTTTGGTTAGGAATTGGTCGAATCACTCATTGATTTNNNNGGGATTTGATCGTCGTTTTGGTTAGGAATTGGTCGAATCACTCATTGATTTGTTGAATTGAGCCTTGTGGTGTATCTAATTCCTCATCACTTGTTTGGATTTGTGTAATTACAGTTTTTATGTTGTGGCTTTGTGTATCTGATGGATTAGATTGATTTCCATTGTGCTCGTTGTTGTAAAAATGGTAAAGCATTCACAAATCTCTAGTTAGATGAGCAAAATTCCTCTATGGTCTTAAGTATAGGTTCTTGGCTTTTCGTGATGCTTGTTTTAAATTTCAAAACTTAGATTCTTTTGGATGATAAAATAGTTTGCTACATAGCGATTTAATGTTCAACAATGGCGTTGATATTTTCATAAGATTCTAAGGTTTCGTAGTGTTTTCATCTCTTGGCAGAATTTGGACTTCTTTCAAAAAGTGAGTAACTTCTGATAATTGTGGATGGGTGCCCCAAAGCAGAAGTGGACACCGGAAGAAGAAGCAGCTCTTAAAGCTGGAGTACTTAAGCATGGGACTGGGAAATGGCGTACAATACTCTCCGATCCTGAGTTTAGTTTAATTCTCAAATCTCGCTCAAATGTTGATCTCAAGGTAATCACATATAACTCGAAACAAGATATCGTGGAACTTAATCGATGGGTTTTGGCTAAAGAGATATGCTTTGTTTGAGTTCGTGATTGTCTGTTTCGGACTAATCTTGATAGTTCAAAGCTTAACAGGACAAGTGGAGAAATATAAGCGTGACAGCGTTGTGGGGTTCAAGGAAGAAGGCGAAACTTGCGCTTAAACGGACTCCGCTAGCTTCTAAACAGGATGATAACAACACAGCTCTTGCCATTGTGGCTTTGGCTAATGACGATGAACGGGCAAAACCAACATCGCCTGGGGGTTCTGGTGGTGGATTACCACTAACTTGTGCTTCAAAGAGATCAATTACAAGGTTTGG
>OVBW01000900.1:4342-18044 GCA_900406355.1 Erysimum pusillum | reverse complement strand
CCATGTTCTTATGCTGCGGTTGACTCAAAGCTTTTCGTATACGCCTTGAAATATTAGGTTTGCATGTCCCACTTGCAGCTAACGAGTCCAAGTAACTCAATGTGAAGCTCAAGGCTTCATCCAATATATAATCTGTCGTCGTCCCCATGTGAGCAGCTTCATACAAACTCAGGATACCCTTAGCATCTCTGGCAAGACATTCTTTAAATTTACCATTGTCTCCTTTGAATCTCCTAAAAACATCTATTGACCAAAATGATGAATAACCTTTTGTTATACATACGCGAATTATATATATAATTAAAAACACTTAAGTACGAACATTGAAAATATTAAACTTCTAATGTTTACATATATTAGAGCACCTCCATCGGTCAATTGATCGAAAGTGTTTTTAAAAAAAAAAATTTATAAACAAATACAAAAGTAGATAAACAAATACATAGCTAAAGATTCCTTACCAGAAGAAACTTTGTGACCATATGTCCTGAAAACCCAGAAGATGACAGAAACAGTGTACAAATCATCTTCACTTGCCATCATTTCCTCCATCTTGTTGAAACCATCTTTGAGACATTCCTCGATCTCATCCTCGAAATGATACGCGAGACCAAGACTCACAAGCAAATAGATAAAAACTATTTTCTTCTTGCTCGACTCAGTTCCTTTGAAAGACATGAACATGTCCCTCACTTTTGGCTTTAGTACCTCTATCTCTCTTCCAAGCGCATCCACTTCCTTTAAAACAGATAAAAAAAAATCATCTAAACATGACTTCATATCCTCTATACATAAGAGAATAATTAAGAGATAGAGAGAGACTTACTGAGAGATCAACATGAGCAGAGAGGAATTGATGACCCCATTCAGAAGGCGCCAACTTTTTGAATTTGCGATTATTTTGTTCATCGTCACAAGCCAGAGGAAGAGTAGAGGCCTTCAAAGGAACTAGATGTGGAGGCTTACAGGGAAATGAAGTCAGCGGAAAGCTTGAGAGTTTGCATGCCGGAAAGAAAATAGCTTGAGAACGAATAGAGTTAGATCCAAGTTTTAGTCCTAAAACTATTTTGGTTTCCATGTTCACTACATGATATGGTTATCCAGCTCAAGACCAAATTTATAGGCACAAAATGATTGTCACACGAAAGCAAATTAATGCGGACCTTAATTTTATTTTTCAATCTAAGTTTTTAATTAAATAAAAGTTATTTTATTTCATTTTGCATGGCCTCTCTCGTCTATCTTGTCATATGGAGACACTTGCAACAGTTATTATGTATCTTCGATTGGCCCAATTGTCATATTCAGTTTTGCTCAGATAATTGCGTAAATATATAAAGACTAGATAAGGACCCGCGTATATGCGGATTTAAAATTAAAAATTTAATATTCCTTATAAAAATAAAAGTAAAAGTTAGGGAAAAAAATTTGAAGTTCTATAAACAAATTTAGGAATTAATTAATTAAATTTTTAATATATTAATTATTTAAACATTTGCGATACACTTGTTAATCAACACATTTCTTTTACAAATTTAATAGATTTTAATGTTATCATATGTAAATATAATATTCAAATTAAATTAAAATGAGTTATCGTGTTTTATTTTAAAATGACTCCACAAATAAGTTACATAAACAATAATAATGTAAGAAAATATCTCCAGGGTTAAAAAGAAAGTGGTGGAGTCATCGTGTTTTATTTTATAAAATGACCAAGGCCAGTACGTCTTACCGGTTTTGATTTGCACGTTTTTTTGTTTGTTTATAAGTTCTTTATTACTAACTAATTAGAACTATTACAATAATCCTCATGAAGAATATGATTAATACAAGAAGGCACAAAACTATGAGATACAAAAGAAATATTGAGGGGAAATATATCCTGGGCCAAATAATGAGGGGCTTGATTACATCTCCTGGGAACCCAATTTAGCACCACCTCGTCAAACTTCCGCTTCCAAAAATTGATTTCACGGATTAAATTGTGTAAACCAAAATGCTTCCTCTCTCCAGCAACAAGTTTTGGGATTGAATTATTGTCACCCTCAAAGATAATACGAGTATACCCACGGCTCCAACAAAATTGCATAGCCATTAACAAAGCCTGTAACTCTGCTTCAAGAACTGAAGAACACCTTGGACCTTTTTTTTTTTTGGGCTAAACACCTTGGACCTTTACTCTTCGCCGCTCCCAAATAAACTCCATCACTATTACGCATGACCATAGCAGCCCTCACATCCATTCCCTGTTGAATATACCTGCAATCATAATTACATTTGATATATGGATGAAGAGGCCTTACCCACCTCTGATTTGAATTTCGTGCAAAAGAAATATTAGTATTAACAGGACTTTGGACCGAAGACCACTCAGTGGCATCCATAGAAGCATGATTAAGATCAGTAAGCCAAGTGCTACTTCGCCTTTGATGAACTAAGATGTTTCTGCTTTTCCATAGCCGCCATAAGATCCATAATGCCAACTGACGAGTAAAAGAATTCCGATTTAGATCATTGTGACAGGCCAAAAGAATCCTGAATTTATCTTCAAAAGAACTATTTGAATCAAAGAAAATCGGATGAGCAACACCAGATCCTCTCCACAATGCTGCGGCATGAGAACAACTGAAAAAGAGATGATCAAGATCCTCAGCAGCAGCACAACACCTTTTGCAAGAAGCATCCGTAGTGATGTGACGATATTGCAGAATAGATCCCACTGATAGAGTATTAGTAACAATTCGCCAACAAAAATGTTTGAGCTTAGGAGCCGTTTTCAATTTCAAAATTGCAGATTTGAACTCAATCAATCCTGGTGGAGGAGGATAGTCTCTAATCTGTTCCGGCAAATGAGTTTGTAACCAATACCCCGACTTAACTGTATAGATCCCAGAATCAGTATAGTGCCAACCAAACAGATCCGGAGCAACTAAATTGCTAAGCCGAATCCTTTGAATAATTGCAACATCTTCAGGAACAATGATTGACTCTAAGAGATTTACATCCCAGGATTTTGAATTAGCTTGAAACAATTGATGAACATGAGTAACCGATGGAATTACACCATCAAGACACCGAGGAGGCCGAGGGGGATGAGTGGGTAACCAAGAATCAAGCCAAATTGTAGTAGATTTCCCATCCCCAAGCAGAACAGAAATTCCTTTCTTTAAAAGATCTCTCCCTTCTAAGATTGACCGCCACACAAAAGAAGGTTTAGGACCCAAACCAGCATTTAACAGATTGGAAGAAGCATAATACCTCCCCTTTAAAACTCGAGAAACCAAACTATTAGGAGATTGCATTAGACGCCAAGCTTGCTTTCCCAACATAGCTACATTAAAACTTTCTATATCACGAAAGCCCAATCCACCCTCAGATTTTGGAATTGCCATTCGTTTCCAAGCCAACCAATGCATTGGTTGTCTATTAGGATCCTTTTGCCACCAAAAGCGAGCCAGAAGCTTATTGATGTCATCACCAATACCAATAGGAAGCTTGAAACAATTCATAGTATAGACTGGAAGAGCCAAAGTAACTGTTTTAATCAAAATTTCTTTACCCGCCTCAGAAAGGTAACGATTAGCCCATCCTTGGGTTCTTTGCTGCACTCTATTCTTTATAAACTCAAATATTTCTTTCTTCTTTCTTCCAATTTGCTCCGGGAGGCCCAAGTATTTGCCACAACCACCATCATTGTGAATGTTGAGAATACGCCGTAATTGAGTTTTCACATGAGGTTGAACCCGAGAGCCAAAAGTAATCGCCGATTTGTGTAAATTAACAGCCTGACCTGAAACTTTTTCATAATCTGTCAAGATTTTCATAATCATGCGACAAGACCTAGGATGCGCATGCGAGAAGAATAAAGCATCGTCTGCAAAAAGAAGATGATTAATGGTTGGACCACTTGTACTGATCTTCATACCCTTCAAACGGTCCTCAGAAACAGCTCGAGTTAAAAGGTGAGACAGAACCTCCGAACAGAGAATGAGTATATACGGTGATAAAGGATCACCCTGACGGATACCACGACTTGGTTGAAACCAGCCCTGAGGGGACCCATTCACTAACACCGAAAAAGACACTGATTCTACACACTTCATAATCCAAGAAATCCATAAAGGATCAAATCCCATGTAAGGCATTGTGTCCCTCAAAAAGCTCCATTCTAGTCGATCATAAGCTTTAGAGATGTCTGTCTTTATGGCCATGTAAGAATTAGCCCAACGACGCCGAGATTTTAAAGAATAAAGCATTTCATGGGCAATGATGACATTATCCATAATATTCGTCCCTGGAATAAAAGCTACCTGATTCTCTGAGATGACTGAAGAAAGATGATTCTTTAACCGGTTTACCAGAATCTTAGATATAATTTTATAGGAGACATTGCAGAGCGCAATAGGCCGGTAATCACTCATAACCCTTGGCGTATCAATCTTAGGAATCAAACAAATGTTGGTATGATTCATTCTAGGATTAAACTCATCCATAAGAAAGAAACCTTGGACTTCTTCTATTACTGCTTCTTTTCTTTAATTTCTGACCAAAATTGTTGATAAAAAGCTCCCGTAAAACCATCAGGCCCCGGGGCACGATCAGGGCCAATATCAAATACTGCATTCTTAATTTTCTTCTTCTGTAACAAGCCGGATCAAATCACGATTCACATCATTAGAAACCCTTGCTTGAAAACCCTCAAAAACTAAAGTGTAATCATCCTGATTATTGCGAGTTGTACTAAAAAGCTGGGTGAAATAAGTAGTTGCAACCTGACCAATATCATCATTACTACTCACACTATTGCCATTACCATCTTCAATAGCCATAATGCGTTTCTTTGCTGCTCTTGATTTAGCAGAAGCATAAAAGAACTAAGTATTCCTATCACCATGGTGAATCCAATCTTGGCGGCTCTTTAAACGCCAAAACTGTTCTTCATCACTATAAGCTTGAGAAAGCCTGTTACGAATAACAGAGATATCTTGAGTAGAATAGCCCGGATTAGAAAGCGCCTGATCCAATTGATGTTTTTTAACATTCGAATACGGTTAGCTGAGTTAGAGCTATTCTGTCTCTTCCACTGAGACATAGTCTTGCGACAAAGACGAAGCCGATCATGGAGAGAAAGAGAAGATCGCTGATCAATCCAATTCTCCAAAACAGTATTACGAAAATCTTCATTGAGATAGAGTCTTCTATCATAAATGAAATTTCCTCTAACTCGATCAATTGCACCAGAGAAACAAGTTACTAGAGGCCTATGATCAGAACCCTCAAAAGGCAAAAACTCTGTTAAAGCAGAGGGAAACATTGCAAGCCACTCTTGATTAGCCATTGCCCTATCCAAACAACACCAAACTTCATGCGTGTACCTTTTTCCAGTCCATGAAAATCTGTCTCCTTTAGACTTAAGATCATAAAAACCACAGGTTGCAATCATTCTTCTAAAGTCAATAAAGCTACTCTCTGGCCGCCTAGGGCCTCCTCTTTTCTCATCATTCCCTCTTTTCTCTGCACGTTTATCACCATCAGAGATACTAGATCAGAAATTATATTTACTGTATATCAGAAAAATTACGTAGTGCCACGTATTGAGTTGGTTTCGAATTTTTTGGCACATAGAGTATTTTTTTTTTTATAAAGGTTTTACTATTATTTTTTTTGGCACATATCGTAGATGAAATCACGTATATACTATCACTAGATTAGGATCCGCGTATATGCGGGTTTAAAATAAAAAATTTATAACCCGTTTAAAAAAAAAATTAGGACCCGCGTACCCGGATTTATAATTAAAATTTCATAATCCGTATAAAAAACAAAATTAGATATTCTGTAAAATATTTATAAAATATTTAATTTAATATTTCTCTTTATTTATTAATTATTTTAATATATTTTTAATTATATAGTTTTTTTATTATCAATAATGTTTCCAAATTTTATATTTTCATCGAGCGAAATCAATCTTTACATATCAACCTCCTAAACATTGAGAAAATAATTTGAAACTTATCAAAGCGTGTAGAAGCATACGAAAATATCACATTTAGATCAAAACCTCTATTGTAACACAATAGTCATATCAAACGTTCTAAATCCTCGCATTCACAAAAATATTAGTAAACTAACCCTAAATAATCACATCAAAAGTAAAACATATTATACATTAGAAAGAAATTCACCTATTCATCCAATAAAATAAATCATAAGGTATCCACATACTAAACGTTAACAAAGTAGTTCAACACCAATTATTGAAACATATAAACCAATATCAAAAGAATTAGCTAACTTATATTATCATACGATGATAGTTTCTAGACCAATCAGTTGAAACATCACCGAAATCTTCATGCATCGATACATATGGTTTGTTCCACATTCTCCAAATTTACAACCTTAATAAAAAAACCATAATCATAATTTCTATATAAAATTATAGTAATAGTTATAAAACGCAATAAATCAATATGAGTTGATATGAAAACCTATCAAGGTATATATATAAAAATTTTATGTTTTTTTTCCTTTCATTAATTATCTTTCTATCATATGGAACATATACGTATAATTTACTTATGATTACCTTTTTATATTTTTTCAAATTACAATTTATAATTCATAATTATCTTTTTACATTTTCAAGAATTATTTTAATTTAGAAATTTTTAATACTTATCACTATACATTTTAAAATTGTTTAAAACATAATTCATAATTATAGAATCCTTTTCTTTTTGAATTTGTAATCTATTTATTTTTCCCTTATTATTATCTTTTTATATTTTAAAAATTATTTAAATTTATAATTTTATTATAGTTATTTAAAATAATAATTTTGTAATCCTTTTTCTTTTACAATTAGTAATCTATTTTTTTTTGTAATAATCTTTTTATATTCTTAAAATTATTTAGATTTTTATAATTTTCTTATAATTATCTACTATTAAATTTTTTTTTTTTGTAATTATCTTTTATATTTTTAAAATTATTTTAATTTTTATAACTTTCTTATAATTATCTATAAAATTGTTTTTATTTTATAATTAGTAATAGACACGTGTCAAAATCTCGGATCGCTGAAATCGATATTTGTCACGATCCAGCGAGTTGCTAACTTCGAAAACCCAACTTTATATAATAAGATATTTAGATAGTATATATGTTCGTTATCCGCATGTAAAATGATATCTATAGTATTTTGCAAGTTGTGTTTTATGAGTTAAATTGTTAAAATATATATTCCAATAGCACTATATTTTAATAGAATTATCAAAATGAAAACCAAAAAAAAATTGACTTTTAAATTCTTTTCAAAATCTATAGTTTTATACCAAGAACCATAGATTTATAAAGATTGATAGAATCAATAAACCAATAATAATATTTTCATTAATATATCAATAATCCACATAACAATAAAAAGAAAATCTTAAAATTCTAACAATCTTCAAAACTACATCTTTAATAATCTATATATATAAAGTTAACTTTTTATAAGGGAGGTTTGCACAATAGCATACTCTTTATCTCTTTATATATAATAAGGTTTTGTATTGTTTAAATTGATATACCAAATTACCAATACATTCCGGCCGACAGTACACCGGTCCGAATCGGTTTAAAAACATTAGCAATGAATTCAATCTCTCAAAAGTGACTAAAAATCTCGACCCACCCACCCACCAAGAAGCTAAACCAAATTTACATATGTGCCCCCCGAAAGAAAGTCAAATTACTCAATAGTCAATAGCGTCGCTTCTTCTCGTTCATCGTCAATCGCCATTATCGCGGTGCCTCTTCTTACCTCTCGCCGTCTGTTTTCACCGGAGGTTTCCTTCACCCTGTGACGATTTCTTCAGGGATTGGCCTATAGCTACGAGATCTGCTCTTCCACTTGATGCTCTTCCTTTAGTCGCGAAGGGGGAAGGAAGATTGCTTTCGTTTCTCTGGTCGGAGCAACTATGGGGTCGTCTTCTGAGATCATCGATATTTCTACTAGTGCTCGCAGAATTGGCGTAGACAATCGTATTTCTCTCAAATTTTACTTCAGGATCGCTGATAATATCCTTAAACAGGTTTCTTCTTCATACTTGACTTTGAATTTTGATTTACGGTTTCTCTATCGAGCTGTCTTTGCTTTGGGGGTTTATATTTTGACCTAATTCTTGTGATTGATGCCCTCCAACTTTGTTGTTGGCATAGAAGAGTTGAATTTTGAAATTTGCCAATACTTTTTTAAGGTATTTGCAATCCATTTCTTACACACTTAGTGTTTGATTGTTGTTGAGGTGTTCTGATTCTAGTGTCTGTAATTGGCATGTGTTTCCCCTTTAGTTTGTTCTCTCGCCAGTTCTCTAATTATAGATGCGTGTTCGAGTTCGATTTGAGTTATCAGTTTTCGATTCGAAGTTTGCATATGATCATGGTGGTCACAGAAACTGGTTTTGAGGGAAAAGCAAGAGAAGGGAAATAATGGAATAAGTTTTCATGTTATTGGAAAACATCTTGTGGCAGTACATGCCTTAGTCCCTTAACATTCATTTCATGCTTGTATAGTCCCAGTGGAATGTTAGATATCAGATGCTCGTTTTTGAATGTTTTGTCTTAGGTGCCTTAGTCCCTTGACATTGTGGTTTCTAAACTGCATTGTGGCAGACAAAGTCTTTATTTTGGATGTCTTTAACTTGATATTTAGTTGTTGGCTTGTTGTTTCTCTAAAAAGTGATTCTTTTAAGACTAATATCATCTTGGTTAAGTTCTTTTTGTTTGTCAAAGTTCTAATCATCTTTTCCAAAGTTCCTAATCATCTGCTTAAATGTATTGTAGGCCAACATATTTCGAGCAGAGAAGAATGTTATTGATTTATATGTCATGCTTCTGCGTTTTTCAAGGTGAGGACCATACATCAGAATGAAAACAAGCTGAAACTTGATACTCTTTGTGGAGAGAATTAGATCCTAGTACTTTTCCTGATATCAACTATGTTTTTGGTTTTCTCTAGTTTGGCTCTCGAGACTATACCGTCCCATCGAGATTACAGAACATCTCTAAAAAGCAACAAAGAGTATTTGAGAATGGTAATGAATATATATATCATCATGATTGTTTTTTCTATTAATCAGTTGTTTGATGTGAGCTTTTATCTTGTCTAGAGACTATTGGATGTCTTGACGGAGCTGGAGAAGTTGAAACCAGTTGTACGGCAAAGGGTCGAAGAACTTAATCCCAAGCTCGTACCTCGATATAATGTGCAAGCTCATCCAGCAAATGGTTCCCCAGGCTGGTCTTCGGCCGTTAAACCATCAGTACGTAGCTATGATCAGACAAAGGTGTGCCTAATGCTTTACTCTTGTTTGTCCCATATGCCATGCATACATATTTCAAATCTACTTTCACTTTTCTCCGCTCTTGTTTCATTCTGAAACTTTTGGTTTCAGTTAGTAAAAGAACTTTATGAGATTAAATTTTAAGCTGCAGTCCTTTCCTTTCTAAACATTCCATGTCCTTTCCATGTTTCTCTTGTTCGTCATAGGTAAAAAATCCTCGTGGACATAATTTTGGCTACATGGGTTCCAGGGGTCAACAATTCTTAAACGCTGCACCACCTGAAGAGCGTTTCCGAATGATGTACGTCTTCAGTATTATTTCTCGAAGCTTTTATCAACGAAGGATCTTCATTGTATTTCTCACTGTTTGTCTGGTCTCATGGTCCTGACTTATAGAGTTAATTAACTGCATGATTTATCTAGGTCGGTGAACTTCCGACCAAATGAAGAAACCCTTTCCAAGCATTCTATCTTGGGTCCAGGTGGACTCAATGCACAATGGCAGCCACCAAAGTATGATACAAAGGTATCGTAGGATGCTTGGTTTTTTTCTCCTTTATAATCCACTTCTTCACACTAAGCTGATGTTATTTTCGCTATATGATCCAGGTTCAATATCCAAGCAATATAGATTTTTCGCCAGTTGTAATCCCAAGGTTAGATCATCTAGCTTGTTTGTTTTATTTCTTACATAGTCTGTCTACTCTCTCCCTCCACTTTCTTTTGCTTGACTATCACCTTATGGTTTCACCTTCTCTACTGATGCTCTCTATGGGAAACAGCTTCCAACAATTCGTGGACAGCAAACCAATGATAAAGAATGGCAGTAATGATGAACCTGAAAAGCCAATTGTGGAATCAAGTGTTGCATCTAGTGAAAATATCCAGAAAAATTACACTGAAGAGCTTTCTTCCATGATTTCTTTCGAAGAACCAGAAAGCGTCAATGAGAACAATTGCATTAGGCAACCTTCACCACCTCCTGTGCTTGCAGAAGTTCAAGACTTGGTTCCTGCTTTATGCCCTGAAGCTAAAGAAGCGGAATGTCAGATAGAAAACTCTCTGCCAGATGAGTCTCTACGGGCAGAGTCTCCTCTTGAACTCCATATTGTAAGTTTGCTATATTTCTTCTATCTTTGTTATTACGTTGATTTATTGTGGGATTTGTCATGTTCTATAGCTTATCCTATGTAACACTAGACTTGTGTGGATGGGTCTATTTCCAAACACATTTCATATATGGTCTATCCAACCTTGGGATTTTCAACACACATGTGTTTATTTATCTTTCTGGACTTTAACGTAGGACTAATAAGACAGATGAAAATAAGTTTGCATACAACGACTAGCTCTCTGTTATGTTACCCAATTGTCTTCATATTTTGATAATTACTTTTATTTGCAGGCAACAACAATGATGGATACCTTTATGAGGCTTGCCAAGTCAAACACTAAAAAGAATTTAGAGACGTGTGGTATTCTTGCTGGTTCACTAGTAAGTCGTTATATTTTTCTAATTCGAAAATGCCATATTGACATTTAGCTCCTGAAAATAGATCAGCAATGAATGATTTGTGGATCACTTGTGTGCAGAAAAACAGAAAATTCTATATTACAGCTCTCATCATACCAAAGCAGGAATCAACATCTGACTCTGTAAGCTCAGTCTTGTTTTGGTATCTCAACTTAGTTTCTTCATATTCACTTATTTCTGGCTCTTTCTCAGTGTCAAGCCACAAACGAAGAGGAGATATTTGAAGTACAGGACAAGCAATCCCTTTTCCCACTCGGATGGATTCATGTGAGTAAATATAATTTCATATCTCTAGCTTTAACTGCTCTATGCTTGAAGATCAGTCTTCGTTAATTGGTCTTACTATATGTTTCTTTACCGACTCATTAATCACTATCTCCATTTCTTCAGACGCATCCGACACAGTCCTGTTTTATGTCATCCATTGATGTTCACACACACTATTCCTACCAGGTACGGACAAAAAGGATTACATGCATAAAACGATATCAACAATGAATTTACGTTCTTTCCTCAAAGAGAAATCACATAGCCTAAACCTTCAATTACAAATGTTTGCAGATTATGTTACCTGAAGCTGTGGCAATTGTTATGGCGCCACAAGACTCTTCAAGGTTATAACAAAGGACCAAAAATTTCTTTATGATCAAAAGATGAAATGAGTCGAGGAACACTAAAAGAATTTTATTTTTTAATAGGAATCATGGAATATTCCGGCTGACAACGCCGGGAGGAATGACGGTGATAAGGAATTGTGACCGGCGTGGGTTTCACGCGCATAGTTCGCCGCCGGATGGAGGACCAATTTACAATACGTGCAAGGAAGTTTACATGAACCCTAATCTCAAGTTTGATGTCATTGATCTCAGATAGCATCACTTGCGCGTTTGAAAGTAAAACAATCTTCTCGAAAAGCCATCTTTCTCTACGATTGTAACAATTCTGTATTTGTTTATATCCGATTTAAATTTGATTTACTCAATTTTCATGTACAATTATATGTATGTGTATGTCTTACATGTACCATCGGGAAAAAAATAACGAACGCTAGTGCTGTTGATGTGTCACCGTTCGGCTTCATACCCGCATAATAACAATTGTATTCTATTGTATTGTATTGCTAAGAAAAATAAAAACAAAATGAAGAAAATTGAATAACGATTATTTAAAAAAGTTGAAGATGTATTTAAAGACTAATATTGTATGTGTGTATATTGGTGGATAACAAAATATTTGGTTGTTTCATGATACTTAAAAAGGGCTGGGGGCCATGTCATGTGTAATGTCTAAAACACATAAACTTGTTATGTTATATCATCTTCCTTATTAAATCACTTAAAGGAGTGAATGCGTCAAATTTGACAGATGTTTAATGTTGGTCACACCTTATTCCATTAGTAAATTTATTTATTATGTTCTCCATATTAAATCAGCTCTAAGACTTTGGAAAATACGTGCACCAATATCTGTTGTGTGTATATAGATTATGTATGACATTGGTGTTACCCACATCTTACTTATCTTTTAATTGAAAGTAAGAGTCTTTTATGTCAGCAAAACTTGGTATTGTTATTGACCACCTTAGTCTGATTGCATGATCTATCATTGAGATTGTGTCCAATTCGAAATATTGAAGCAACCTAAAAAGTCTGGTAGTAACACTAAAGATGTGTACACAAAAAAAACCAAACAATTTGTAGACACAATCAAAAGAGGAAAAATAACTTATCGGAACTCTCAACATCACTCAGAACATATCCTGCTGTAATCATCTACTTCTTTTTCTTCTTATTCTTCTTCGTCTTATCTTTTGAATGGCGTAAGATCGATCCTAATCCAAACGTAGATGGACCATTGAGAACTGGAATGACCGAAAAGCTTCCTCCTCCTTCACCTTTCTTTCCTGTGTGCTTTTGCGGTCTGAACTGATACGCATTGCAACAGATAGAAGAAGAAGAGGACCGAGAAGAGGGCCTATGGTTGTTAACATTTCTCAGCATTGCTCTCTTAGAATTAGTAACCGAACCTGTAGAGTTGCTTCTTGTTAGCCGAGGAAACGAACAGATGAGACTCTTTTTTATGTCGCAGTTGAGGCTCGAGCTTCTCTTGAAACTCCAAAACGACTTTGATGACTTCTCTGCTTCTGAGTCAGAGTTTGCTCCGCTCGCTCGCCCGTTGGTTTCCTTCTCGCTGTGTTTTGTGGGTAACAGTTGTGGCGGAAGAGGAGATGGAGAAAGAGAGGAAGTAATAGGAGGGAGTTCGTACTTATAGAGACGTTTTGGCACGGTCGAAGCTGCGGTTACATGGAAAGGAAGGATCATGCCATCTGCAAAGATCTCATCGGCTGGTGAGGAGTCTCCCGGATCAAAGTTGTTTGAGATATGGAACTCGAAGTCCGAGTTTGATGAATCTAGAAGAGTTTCGTCTCTTCGGATTAGGCCGGGTGGTTCTATTACAGGTGGTGGTGCTATCTCGGATTGACCAAGATCACTCGAGAACGAAATCCGCTGGTGACTTGACTCCGTGCACATCATAGTTGGAAAAACAAAAAAAAGTCAAGTGCGCGAAAATGATCTTCAATGTCAAAACATTGGTTTCTAGAGAACAATGGAAGTTGAAGTCTCGAATAAAACTTATAAGTTGGTGGGAAGAAGTTGAAGTTTTGAATAAAATAATGGAAGGTGTAATCTGTCTAAAGATTGTGGCGTGCCACTCACTACTAGACAAAGCAATTGCTCATACATATCATAATATCTAAAGACTAAAAAGTATGTTCACAGGGTTTGAATAAGTATGTTACCGTTACTATCAATGATCCTGTTATTGTATC
>OVBW01000899.1:0-11955 GCA_900406355.1 Erysimum pusillum | reverse complement strand
AGAAGGACTTGAACACTGCAATAAAACATATCCCAAACAAAGGGGATTTTGAAAGCACACAAACCTCCATACAGGAGTAATCGTGGCAAAGATTGGCCAAACGTAAACTAACCAAAAAATTCAACTTGAACCACATCACTACTATAATGAACAAAGGAGGCTCGCATTCCCCTAGACTAGAGAAACTAAATAGAACTAAGAGGGTAGGGGCTAAACAAGGTAAAAGACGCGCATTAAGAGACGGAGTAAGATCTGCACACTGCAGTAAGTTGTTATTTCATTATTTGTTACAAAACAGACAAGTACAAACAGTAATGAGTTTTATGGAGAAACATTTGAAAGATACATTACAAAATACATAACATATACTTTAAATACTAAAAGAGATGGTGTTCAACGACCAATCATGGTGACTACTCTGGGCTTATGTTGATAAAAGTTTTCCATGAACCATTCGTTGTTATGTGACACGAATATATATCCAATCACCAATCCGCAAAAACACACCAGGTCCGAAGGCTATTGCCGCTGCTATCCAGTTAATCTCTAATTTCTCTGACAATTCATCCGGCTCTCGTGACGCTTGTTTTGGAACATGAATTTGTCCACAGATTTCCTCGAGACCGTAGAGATTGGGGTTTCAAAGTTTAAGAATCATCCCAAACTCCAAAGTCTACGGCCTCGAGGAAATCTGTGGCAAAATTCATGTTCCAGAACAAGCGTCACGAGAGCCGGATGAATTGTCAGAGAAATTAGAGATTAACTGGATAGCAGCGGTTGGACCTGGTGGCTGGTGTCTTTTGCGGATTGGTGATTGGATATATATTCGCTAAGGACGCTTAGACAGCAAAAGAAGCTCTGAAGAAAGAAGGGACCAGACGCAGCAACAGAAGCTGCAGTGTGAGATGAGAAGAAGCCTTCAGGAGAGAAAGTTGAAGCAATGAGCAAGAGAGACGCCACATATGGTGTCAGAGAAGGGTGGGGATCAAGTAGAGAAATTGAAGAGAAGAAGTCTGCACAAGAAAGAGAGGTGTAAGGCTGAGGAGAGAAAAGAAGAGAAGAGCAAAACTTAAGACTAAGTCAGAGAAGAAAGGAAGGAAAGAGAGAGAAGGTGGTGACAAAGGAGAGCACCATCAACCTACACAAACATTTTCATAAACCGTACCTCCAAGAGCATCCAAGAAGACAAGGAGATCTCTGGAAGAAGCCTGTGGAGATAGTGCGGAGGTGGAGATGTGTTGTGAAAGGGAATTCCTTGCTTGAAGATGCTTGTTGAAGTTGAGAATCCGAGAGGTTCATAAGCTGAAACAAGAAGAGAGGAGAAACCAAGGTTAGAAAAACCAAAGTGGAGGTGAAGAATCAAACAAACCAAGTCCGAAAAGAGCCTAACAAGCTAAGGTTATGAACCAAGGAGAATGAGGATTCAAGGAGCCAAACAACTAAGGCTAAGAAAGCTAAGGTGATGACTCAAAGAGAAGCCAAACAGACTACGGTTAGAGAAGGCCGAGGTGATGGTTCGAGTCAAACAGTCCAAAGCTAAAGCTACAGTGATGGTTCGGAGGATCTAAAAGAAGAAGCTGGTGATCAGAGAAGAACACCAAGCAAAGAAGACTGCTCACCACAGAGGGAGCTGAAGAAGGTTGCAGAGACAACCGGAGAAGACGGAGGAGACGTAAGGAAGCTTACGGAGGAGACGTAAGGAAGCTTACGGAGGAGACGTGACGATAGTTCACGAACCAGACTTGCAGGAGATAGAGATTAAACACAGGCTTCCAACCATCATATCTTTGTTTTTTTTTTTAATGGAGTAGTAGGTTATGTAATGATATGTGCATGGCTTCACTCTCTTAAATAGAAGAAAAACTCATTCATTAATTTGTCGAGAACTTGACTTGGCAAGTCTTGCCTCAACAGTCAACACGATTTTGTTGATTTGTCAAAGTCTTTTCAGTCTCCGTAGGTTTTGTTGTCTGTGCTTTAGAAAAACTTTTTTTTTCTTTCTCTGTTCTCCAGACGACCGTATGTTTTACTAGTCTCTCACATCTTTTCTCCAGACCTTATTTGCTTCTGACTGAATGTATGTATTCAGTCTAAAACGTACATTCTTAAAGGTATTTGTAAGGAATCATTGGATTAGTTTTATATATAGTTATTGATTCTCATTAGAAGATCAATCACTAGCAGAGATGCTATTTGATCTATATATCTAGTAATTAAATCGTCGTTTTTTTCATAGTTTTATATGTTTTAATACCCATCACTGAATCTTTGTGATGGTGTTTCTTCAATTGTAATAATGATTCTGACGCGCTTGAGCCAAAGTACGTTGATGCTTGTATGGTCCAAATTTGGTTATATATGATTGTGGTTTTGAAACTTTTGATCGCTAATACGTTAAATTGGAACATGCGTCTGATATGTTTAATGTTCAATGAAAAAAGAGTTCTTAAAAGTGTTTTACTATAGTTGATTAGATTGTAATTATTTTCTATTACAATAGATTAATGTCTTATCTCTTAGATTGTGACGGAATGCCAATGAAGTTTTTTAGTTCACCTAAATTATTATATTGACACTACTCCCCCGTTACTTACCACCGCGTAATGGGTTTTGGCAGACAAAAAAAGGTAATTGGGCTTTTCCTTTTCGGCTTTTCATTTTAGGCTTTATAAGTAAGCCCAATTGTTTAAATCCTAAACCCATTCAATAACATAAGAAGCCCAAAACGATGATTCAATTTGACGTCTCTTCGTTTTTACTTGAAAGAAACAAAGCTCCCGCCGCCGCCGTTTTCACCGACCACCACCGTAGGTTTGATTTTGAATACAAAACCCTAAGTTTCTGGCTCTTCAAAATTTAACCTAATTTCATTGCAAAGTTTGTGTCTTTCCCAATTGACTCCGATTTGTTTATTCTGTAGTGAAGGATTCGAGTAATTTAAGAACACCCAAATGGAGGAACCAGAGACGCTTGGCAAAAGAAAAGCAGAAGAAAGCTCAAAGCTTTCTGATGAGGCTCTGAAGTTTTAAAGGAGGTTGCTTTGGTTATTTTTTTATGAGTTCATTACATGAAGGATAGGGAAAGAGGAGTTGTTTGGGAGGAGAGTATTATTTTCTTGCCACCTGCTATTAAGATGGTTTTTCTTTCTGCTACTATGTCGAATGCTACTGAATTTGCGGAATGGATTTGTCATTTGCACAAGCAGCCTTGCCATGTTGTGTACACAGATTTCAGGCCAACACCTCTGCATCATTATGCTTTTCCTATGGGTGGGACTGGACTCGATTTTAATAGAGATGAAGAGAAAGAGATTGTGGATCAGATATTCAATAATGCTATTCAATGCTTGAATGAGGAGGATAGATCTTTGAACTGATGTTGAACTGATGATGCCACTGCTGCAGCGTGGTATTGCTGTCCATCATTCTGGCCTTCTTCCTGTCATCAAGGAATTAGTGGAGCTTCTTTTTCAGGAATGACTTGTGAAAGCCCTTTTTGCCACAGAAACCGTTAGATGTTTTGGAATTAGCTTTGTCTTTTTCAATTGTTTAACTGATGTTAAACTCTCTGTTATACGTCAGATTTGGTTGATTTGTCAAAGTCTTTTCAGTATGAATAGAAGAAAAATCCCTGCAAGAAAGAGAAAAACAAAAAACTGCCCAAATGAAAATAATGCGTGAGAAATGTGTCCAAATAATGTGTGAAAATGTGTCCAAATAATGCGTGAGAAATGGGTTATTCTGTGAAGAATATTTTTTTTTTTTGTATGAATGTCAAATTTATTCAATCAAAAAAATAACTTTGTTTACATTATAATGCAACGTGAAAGTTGAAAAAAAAAAACAGAGCGCTAGGTCTTAGGATGAAGCTGGTACGTCACGGTCTTGAAGCGAACCAGATTTGGAGGCCATCAGTCATGGACCCTGAACCTGTGCCAATAAATCATAGAAGCCTATTACGAACCGTCCGATCGATGGTTTGAATTATCGCGGAAGGAAGCATACTTTGTACTCCGTGTCTACTGTGAAGAATAATTTCGAGAGAATGTTCAAAAGTTTCTTTCTTTCTGAAGTGATCCTATGTTTCACTAGTCTCTCACATCTTTTCTCCACATAGAAAAAATATATGTGATTAAATATTAAATATTATCTATTGTTCTAAATCAATATAGTAGATTTTTTGTTTTTGTCGTCTGAGATTAAAAACAAATGTTAACGAGCCAAAGCTCGGTACAAGGACCAGAAAAACAGAGAAAAAACAGAGCATCAACTGAGCTAATAACTGAAATAACGATGGCAGGTGTTGGTTTTAGGAAGATTACGACTAGTGTTTACACGGATGGTCGCTTTCGATCGTATTTGTCCATTGGAGGCCCTGCGTGGCTGCATTTACGCATCGAAGAACAATATAGTAATTAATGTTATTTTATGGTTAAATATTTCTAAACTTACTTGATCAGGAGCTGTAGGTGATTTTCCAAAATTGTTTTGTCTTATTTACTAGTGTAATTTTCTCTTTTGTGCTCAATATAACAGATCAAACTGAAACGGGTACGGGGGGACAAAAAACAGGGATTTTTTTACATGTTTGGGGATAAAAGACGTCATCCTCTTGCTCAGATAAATCTGTCAAGAAATTACAAAATTTGAGTTTCGATGAGAAGAAGAAGGAGAAGAAGCTTCACCTAGTCCTTGACTTGGACCACACGCTAATCCACTCGACTCTTGTTTTGCAACTTTCTAAAAAAGGACAAGTATCTACTCGAACAAGCTGATTCAAGGTTAGAACTATGGAGATTCAACAAAGGCCAATCCAATGAATATATCATTAAACTTCGACCTTTTCTTCATGAATTTCTATTAGAAGCCAACAAGCATTTCACAATGCATGTTTACACAATGGGGTTATCTAATTACGCACAGACCGTGTTGAAGTTGATTGATCCCGATAAAGTATACTTTGGATCGAGTCATAACCAGTAAAGAAAGTCCTAATACTACAAAAATACTTGCTCTTGTTGTTGCTGATAAGCAAAGAGTTGTAATTGGCGAATGTTCTGAAATTTCTCCAAGATATTCACAAAAGATTCGAAGAAGAGTTAGATTCAGAAGACTTGAGGCTGTCGATACATGCTCCTTGCAGACAAGGCTGTTTATGACTGAATGTATGTATTCAGTCCGAAACGTTACATTCTTAAAGGTATTTGTAAGGAATTATTGGATTAGTTTTATAGTTTATTGATTCTCATTAGATGATCACTTCTATGGTCATTATATTCTTTTTTTGTTTTTTGTCTGTTTATGTGAAGATGATAATCACTAGCACATATACAGTATATGGCGTTTGATCTATACATTGAGTAGTAAATCTTTCTTCATAGTTTTTTTTTTATTGTCCATCATTGAATCTCTGTGATGGTGGATTTCTCCAACTGTAATGATGATCAAAAAAAATTTTTTCTTACCTTCTTGAATGGAGTAAATAAATATGGCAAAGTTAAAGAAGTGGAACATGTAGACTAGGACAGTCTAACCCTCAGATAGATTAAAATTCGTCCTCGTACGTACTGCAACAAGTAGATTAGATAGTGATGGTAGAGGAAGAGGAACTTTGTAGTTTCAGCCAAAACAGGTACAACTCCAAAACCAATTGGTTCTTCTGCCGGGAAAGGTTGCGGCATCAAGTTGATAGAATTTAGAGGCTGAATCTTTTGAGGTTCATCAGTCCAGCAGTAGGTAAACCTGCTTTTACTCAAAGTTGAAAGGGTAGCTAATAAGGGTATCACTATGGAAGGTGGTAGCAAAGAGGAGATAGTGATTGTGGAAGAAGATTTCAGCACAGTTCCAATCCCTATAAGATTAAATTATTTTGTAATCTTATGACATTCAATCACCAAATATTTAATTTTAATTTCTAGGCAAGGTTATCTTTTTGTTGAACTGAATGTAGAACACAAAGTGATTGATTGTTAGAGTAAGAACTACAAGATTTCTTTTAGGAAAGAACCTTTTTGCTCATTGTTTACGGTAAAAGTACGAATCTATAGGATCTGCTTGCTCTCTCTTGTGTCTTTACCGATAATTTATCTAATAATAGGAAATACAATTTACAACTGGTCACACTTCAGCTGGTAAAACAGCTGTTGCTGAGTATGCTATTGCAATGGCGTTTAGAGATAAGCAGAGAGTTATTTGTACTTCGCCTTTGAAAGCTTTGAGTAATCAGAAGTACAGAGAGTTGCAGCATGACTTTCAAGATGTTGGTTTGATGACTGGTGATGTTACTCTTTCATCTAATGGGATAGAAGTTTTGGAGATGGAGGAGACATTAAGAGTCCAGCACCGAGAAGAAAAAGCATCTAGAAATGCGTTCGTGAAAGCCTAACGACTAAGGAAAAAACCCGAACAGCATAACGACTAAGGAAAAAACCGGCAAGCAGGAGACTTCAGAGGCCTAATTGGAGAAAGACCAACCCATACCACAGAGATATAAGTTGGCAAGCCTAGCAACACTTAAGAAGGACTTGAACCCTGCAATAAAACATATCCCAAACAAAGGGGATTTTGAAAGAATACAAACCTCCATACAGGAGTAATCGTGGCAAAGATTAGCCAAACACAAACTAACCAAACAATTCAACTTGAACCACATCAGCACTATAATGAACAAAGGAGGCTCGCATTCTTTTGGACTAGCTAACCTTTTGTTCATGACAGCTGCAGAAAAAAATAAAAACTCTAGAGCTAAGAGGATAGGAGCTAAACAAGTTAAAAACGTACCTATGCGCTTTAAGAGACAGAGTAAGATCTGCATACTGCAGTAAGTTATTTCATTACTTATTACAAAACAGACAAGTACAAACACAAATGAGTTTATGGAGAAACATTTGACAAATACATTACAAATACATAGGCTTCACATATACTTAAAATACTAAAAGAGATGGTGTTCAACGACCAATTATGGTGACTACTCTGGTCTTATATTGATAAAGCTTTTCCATGAACCATTCGTTTTTATGTGAAACGAATATATATCCAATCACCAATCCGCAAAAGACACCAGGTCCAAAGGCTATTGCCGCTGCTATCCAGTTAATTTCTAATTCTTCTGGCTCCAACAATTCATCAGGTTCTTGTGATGCTTGATTTGGGATATGAATATTTTCACAGATTTCCTCGAGACCGTAGAGTTTGGGGTTGCCCATAAATGAAGAACAATTCTGGCTTTGAAACTGTGTGCCTCGCGGCACTGGACCTTCAAGATTGTTGTGGGAGAAGTTCATGGTTGACAAGAAAGTGAGGCTACCAAGATCTCGAGGAATTTGACCTGACAGCTGGTTTTGAGATACATCTAGTTCCTCGAGCTTTGTTAAATTTGCCAATGATTGAGGTATACTGCTTGTGAATGCGTTACCAGACAAATTGAGAAGACGCAATTGTTTTAACAATCCAATGGAGGCAGGGATATTTCCACAAAATCGGTTTCCTGAAAAGTCAATGGCTCGAAAGTCCCATCGGATCCGCTCAAATTTTCTATATACTCCTTTATGCACTATTTCCATCGAATTACTATAGGCAGGCATATTACCTATTGTGTCCATGTACGGCAACAACTCCTCGGTGTTTTCTTCATCAACTGATGTAGTGATCATGTTATGCCAATTTTGAAAATAGAAAGGCGGCAAGGTTCCAGTGAAACCATTTAGTGATATATCGATGACTCTTAAACTTTCAAACCCAAAGGAGACGTTGGGATGATACAACGGCCCATAGAATTCATTTGATCTAAGGGTGAGGATGCTTAAACTTGGCAAAGAACTCAACCAAGATGGAAACTTGTCTTTCATTTTGTTTCTTTCCACATTCAGAAATTCCAAACGGTCGCAACTGATCAATGATTTAGGAATTTTTCCCTCTAACTGGTTGTCGCTAACGTCAACTGACATAAGCCCATTAGCATTGACAAATATGTCTGGAAGAATTCCGCTTAGACTATTGTTACGAAGAAATAGCACTAGAAGATCCTGACTGTTCTTCTTTAAACATGACGGAATTGAGCCGTTGAAGCTATTGTTGGAAAGATCTAAGATGGTTAGCGTAATAATCTTGCAGATCCAATTGGGTACTTCTCCCCGCAATGAATTCGAACTAAGATCCAATACCCACATAAGCTGAAAGTCATCAAGAACTTCCGATGATTTTCCAAAACTACTAAAAGAGTTGTGAGAAAGCGTCGCCAACGACAATCTCCCTAAGAAACCTGGTATTTCGCCTTTTAACTTATTGTTGGAAAAATCAATCTCTCTGAGCCCGTCTAACTTTGATATACATCTAGGGATTGACCCAATGAAATTGTTGTGTTTAAGATATAACTCTCTAAGTTGGGGAAATTCACATGTAGATTTGGGTATTCGGCCGTTGAATTGGTTACGACTAAGGGATAGACAAGAAAGCCTAGACATTGAAGATGCGTTCCCAAATTCCACAGGTCCCTTGAATTGGTTCTTTTCCAAGAAAACAATTTCTAACGAAGGAATGGTGAACAAGGATGTAGGAAAAGGCCCGGAAAATGAATTTTCTCCCATCCAAAAAGAAATCAGGTTGTGGAATCCACTCATGTCACGTGGAAGCATGCCACTGAAATGGTTTTCGCTAAGGTCCAAGTGCTGAAGTTGGGTTAGATTTCCAACTGAAGCTGGAAATTGACCAACTAATTTGTTATGCGAAAGATGAAGATCCGTGAGATGAGAAAGGTTTCCTAATGATAAAGGAATCTCTCCATAGAGCTCGCAATTTAAAAGGGATAGTTTACGAAGATGTTGGAGTTTGAAAAGACTGCTATGTGTTTTCAAAGAGTTGTTGAGATACACAGATCCAAGGCGAAGTGTAATCACCTTGCCAGATTTAACACCGCACTTGACCCTCTCCCAAGAACAACAATCACTACTCTTGTTCCATGAACTTAACGATTTACCATTAAGAGTTGGAAACTCACCTTTGAATTCCAGAAGAGCATCCCTCTGGTCGTCATGGCAATGATGGAGCGTAGGAGATGCAACAGTGCAGAGTAGGAAGGAAATCAAGGAAAAGAAATAACAATAGCAATGGCTTCCAACCATCATATCTTTTTAAAAAAAAAATTATGTGGAGTAATAGGTTATGTAATGATATGTGGCTTCAGTCTCTTAAATAGAAGAAACTCATTCATTTGTGGAAATCTTGACTTGGCAAGTCTTGCCTCAACAACACGTCAGATTTGGTTGATTTGTCAAGTCTTTTCAGTCTCCCTTAATAGGTTTTGTTGTATATGCTTTAAGGCTCACTATGAATAGAAGAAAATTCTCTTCAAGAAATGTTTTCGAAACAGAGAAGAGATAAACAAAAAAACTGCCAAAATGGAAAGATAGATAGGGGACCATTGAGATAGAAGAATACACTAATTTGTGTGTCCAAATAATACCGTGAGAAATGGTTTATTTTGTGAAGAATAATTTCCAGACGATGTTGAAAAGACTCTTTCTTTATGAAGTGATCCAGTTAAAGAGTATTTTATCTCACATTGTCTCCAAACATCAAACCTTGTGGACTAAACAAATCTCTACCTTGATCAACAAACATTTTTATCTTTCTCTGTTCTCCAGACCTTATGTTTCACTAGCGTCTCTCACATCTTTTATCTCCAAAAAAAATGTCTATTTTTAATAGATATTATCTCGTGCCATGCATATGATTAAATATTACTTATTGTTTTAAATCAATATATATATATAGTAGATTAATGTTACTTTATGGTTAATGTTATTTTGTGGTTAAATATTTCTAAAATTACTTAGATCAGGAGCCGTAGGCAGGCCAATCCAAACATTGTTATTTTCTTATTTACGAGTGTAATTTTCTCTTTTGTGCTCACATGCACACATACAAACACAACATGTATTCGTATGCCAGAGAGTGAAAAAAGTGGGTCGTTCTTATAAACCCAATAAAAAGCCCAAAAGTTCTCAAAAACATTTGGATCTAACATTTAGACTCATCTTTACATTTCCATAAAAGATAATAACAACTTCTCTTTTGCCAAGTAACCTATTGAGTTCTCAAGTAACCTATTGAGTTCTCAAGTTCGTGTCGGAAATTTTCCTTCAGCCTTGTCTATTTCTCGCCATAGGTTTTTAATTTCTCATCGCAGGTATTGTTCTGGAAACCCTAACACTTAGATTTAATTTCGCTTCTTTTCTTTGATCTGTTTGAGGATTTTCTTGAGTTTTGCCTTCATCGTCTCGCGAGCGTTTGGTTCCTACTCTGTGAAATTGTCAGCTTTTATCATTTAGTATCACTCAAATTAGATTTTTAGGCCGTTTTACGGTTTTCTGAATAAGTCTCATTGTTTTAGCTATTGATATTCACTTAAATTTGTTTGGGTTTCATACATCTTCTTGTAATTATGTTTATCAGTAGATTGCAAAATTCAAGACTTGTTGTTCCATATTTTTTGTTTTGTTTATTGTAGATATATGCCCAGAAGGCAAAAGACGTCATCGTCTTGCTCGGATAAATCTGTCAAGAAATTACAAAATTTGAGTCTGAATGAGAAGAAGAAGGAGAAGAAGCTTCACCTAGTCCTTGACTTGGACCACACGCTAATCCACTCGACTCTTGTTTCGCAACTTTCTAAAAAGGACAAGTATCTACTCGAACAAGCTGATTCAAGGCTAGATCTATGGAGATTTAACAAAGGCCAATCCAATGAATATATCACTAAACTCCGACCTTTTCTTCATGAATTTCTATTAGAAGCCAACAAGCATTTCACAATGCATGTTTACACAATGGGGTTATCTAATTACGCACAGACCGTGTTGAAGTTGATTGATCCGGTCATCCGGATAAAGTATACTTTGGTGGTCGAGTCATAACCAGTAAAGAAAGTCCTAATACAAAGACACTTGATCTTGTTGTGGCTGATAAGCAAAGAGTTGTAATTGTGGATGATACGAGTGATGTTTGGCCTCATGACAAGAGCAGCTTGTTACAGATCACTAAGTATGAATATTTCAGAGAAGGTGATGATAATACGCAGAAAAGAAGATAGACGAGAGTCCAGACAACGGATCATTGGCGAATGTTCTGAAATTTAATTTCTCCAAGATATTCACAAAAGATTCGAAGAAGAGTTAGATTCAGAAGATTTGAGGCTGTTGATACATGATCCGTGCAGACAAGGCTGCTTCTGACTGAAAGTATTTATTTAGTCCAAACGTTTCATTCTCAAAGGTATTTGTAAGGAATAATTTGATTAAGTTTATAGTTTATTGATTATTATTATCAATTTATGTGAAGATGATAATCACTAACAGAGATGGTGTTTGATCTATATATTGGGTAGTAAATCGTCTGTCTTCATTGTTTTTTTTTTTAATGTTTTAATTAATCTCCATCATTGAACCTCGGTGATGCTGTTTCTTCAACTGTAATGATGATTCTGACGCTCTTGAGCCAAAGTTGATGATTGTATGGCCCGAGATTGGTTATAAAATGCTTGAGGTTTTGATTGCTAATATTGATTTGGATTGGAATCAATTTTTGAGAATTAGAAGTGTGGTTGCTAGAGTAAAAGCTATAATTGATTTTGTTTTACTGTATGATCTTAAGTCATCAATTTGTTTTATCGGATCTCATCTCTTTGGAATTTGTTATCTTTCTAGTGGTTGATTCGTATAGTCATCGACTTTGTGTGTGTGTGTGTGTTTGTGAAGGGTTTTAAGAGATTCGTGGAGATTGGGAGAGTGGCACTCGTGAATTACGGCCAAGATTACGGAAAGCTCGTGGTTTACATCGACCAAAACAGGGTAACTTCATATACAAGCTCTGTTTTTTTTTGGTGTTGTAATCAATATAACTATGAATCTATTATCAACTGAAATCGTTCTTGGAAAACCCCTCCTTAACCATATTT
>OVBW01000898.1:0-18074 GCA_900406355.1 Erysimum pusillum | reverse complement strand
CTAGTTTTAAGAGAAGAGAGAGAAGAGAGAAGCGCGTCGGGTAAACGCGCTAGAGAAAACCTTAGTTAATGATGAAATTCAATTAAACCTATAAATATTTGCTAACATGGGTTTAACAGAATATATTTTGTTTCTCATATTCTCTGTAATCAGGTATATATTGATCTATTAAACCCATAAATTACAACAAAAAAACATAATAAGTACATAACAAAAATAAATTGGATACAAAAATTTGATTTTTATATCTATGGAGTTGTGAAATTGTAAACGGTAGAACTGACTGCAAGAATAATACTTCTTTTAGCTCCCAGTTTCACATAAACTGTGTTACACTTTTACCTCTTCTTTAGCTGTTTAGCTTTCATTACTGCTGGAACACGTGCTATGACAAATTTTTGACCAAAGTAATAAACAAAAGAACAACCAAAATTAGAAATATATTCTAGCGTGTTGACATGATAATAGGAATATAGGATGGTGTTGACATGATGAGTTTAAGTGTAGCTGAAACTGTACAGAGGTATGCTGCTGAGAAGAAACGAAACAACTGAAATTTAGTTAGGCAAATGATCAATTGATCTTCAGCAATCCAAAAAGGTAGTTTGCAGAATCAATCTCACCCGTCAGAAAGAAAAACAAAGCAGTAATAAAATGGATCTCTAAGTGCGTGTCTGAGCCAATACACGTTCTGTTTCAATCATGGCTGCTTCCCAGTCTACCTGTAGTTAGCAAATGGATCAAACAACTTTTAAAAATTGTTGCTAATGAAAAGTTCATGATTTGTTAATTTGATACATTCTCAAAGCAGCAACCTGTACACTGTCATTAACATACCGATTTAAGAAGTACTTGGATCGAGTTGTAGCCTCGCTGAGAATGAATCCAGGTCTAGAGTGAACATATATTGAGAACTTTCCATCCTCACCCTGCAAAATAACATATCACCATGGACCCAGCTCAGTACTTCATCATGGTTTTGACAAATTACATCTGAAATATAGGGAAAGGGAGAAAAAGGAGAAGAACAAAAACTTAAATTGAGATGCTTCAGAAGCGATTTACAAAGAAGATGCAAAAATCCAGATTAAAACAGTGAAAGATCAAATGCTCTTTGTTTAGATGCTGAAAACTTGTGTATTTATTCAATGAAATACGTTGGCTTTAACTTTAAATAGCCTTTACAACAACAGAAAAATGCTTAAATATCTGCAGAGAAACAAATCTTCTCCTGCAACTATTTTGACCGAAATAACAGGTCCTTATTTGACTAAGCAATACTAAAAGACACGTTCCACACAAGACTCTTTCTCATCTCCTAGATTCTCGAACTGATTTTATCCAACAAACAGAACATAAAATTTCGTAAAAGTAATCTAGAGAATCAGAGTCCTAGTATATCGAATTCAAATTACAGGAGCAAATAAACGAAAGAACCACAAACCTTGAGTAGCCCCCATTTCTTTTATGCATTTTGCTTGCATCTCGCGCATCACAGTGCGGTAGTTGCGCTTGCCAAGAAACCTTTTCGGACCGCGAGATCGTCTTGCCCGAGGAGTCGCAAAAGCTCCGGATGCAGGAAATCCCTTCTGAGTTGGACCGCTCACCACCTGCTCGATGAATTTCCCAAGCGACGGATCTGGGTCTTCCTCAGCTTCAGGATCGGCGGATCTCTTCATCGTCGTCATGCGATGGAAAAAAACATCTGCTCCACCAGAGAACAAAACAAAAATTTAATCGAAAATCGCAAATACAAAGAAGAAAGAACAAAATTTTGATTTGTTTCTCGTTTCACCCTACTGGAAAAAGAGAGAGAGAGAGGCCAAGGCGGCGAGAAAGAGAGAGAGGGTAGAAAAAATAATTAAATATTAGGGTTTATTTTGATGGTCACGATTAAAACAAAAGGACGGCCAGGATTAAAAATAAAGAGGATCCGATTAAAAACGCGCGGGTCAAAAAAGATCCGCGTGTTTATCCGATTTTTGAGCACACATAATTACTATTATACCCTTGACGACATAAATTGATTTTAACACTAAGGCAATGGCATTATACTGTAATTTTTGCGAAAATCATGCCCATTTTAAAAAATGTACCTCCCGATTAATAATATAGATGCACACAAAAAAGTCATATAGTATTTAGGGTTTTACTTTCTCCTACAAAATGGCTACACTTCTTATGGCATCGACCTTCTGGGTTTGGTGTCCCGTCGACCACCCAGGTCTCTTACCCCTATCTTAATCATTCATATGCACCCTAAAATCACAAAAACATGAAACCAAAATAACCATACCTCATCATCCAACAACCTAAGCAACAAAGAATTTAGTTATCTAACCTAGTCTTAGAATTCCAAAACGACATAATCAGAAGTATGCAAGGGTCTACAACTCACATTATACCTCGAGTTTGCATGGCTATCAAGCTAAGGTTATTAGAACCACGAGAAGTTTCCTCCCTCCTCTCGGCACCTGATCCAACTCTAACTTCCACCCACCCAATCATCTTCAACCTTTTTTTGCAGATCTAGGATATATTTAACAGGGTTTAGATCTAGGGCTTTCGGGAAACTAGGGTTTTTAATTATGTTTACCTTAAGAATTAGGTTAGGGTTTGGATTGGGGTTTCTTCTTCCTCTCTCTCTACTCGGATATCCTTCTACTCTCTCTCTATTAGGAGATGACGGGGACTACTAAGATGGTAGATCAAGAAGCAAGGCGGCTCAGTAACAACACTCTTTCTCGGCTAGGGCACGGATGTAACGAATGAAAGAAGAAGAGAGAAGCTAGGGCAACACACGGTAAGGTAACCGGAGCCTCTAGCTCTGGTGGTAAAGGACTCTCAGCTGAGGTACCCGCCATCACGAGTTCGAGCCCCGACCACTGTGGTATTCACATGCGGGCTGTAGCGTCCCAGGAGCCGACACGTGGAGTGCCATTTAGCCGCCCACGTGGCTAGTTCGAGCGAACTGATAGTCTAACACGTGGACCCCTGCTCTCTCGAGTATCCGATAGCTAACACGTGGACTCCTGTCCTGTCGGGGAGTGTTGGGATACCTGGGTTATCAAAAAACAAAAAACCACACGGTAAGGCGACGATGCCTCTGGGAACACGAACGACTAGGGTTTCACGCGGACTCTCTCTTTGTCTCAGTCTCTCTAGGGTTTTGACTTGCGATTAAATGAAACATAAAAGGACTAGCTATTGATTTATAAGGATACTAATGGGATAGGGTTTTCTTTTTCTATAACGAATTTTAGGGTTTTCCTTTTCCCTTATGGATATAATTAATGGGTTACAGAGATATTCTAGGGAACTGAACCTTTTCACCAAAACAAACCGGGCTAAATTAAATAGATTAGGACCAGGTCGTTACAAACTTCCCGTCTTTAAACGATTTTATCTCCTTCCTGTTTCATCACATATTGTCGCGGAGTTCCTTCCTGTTTTAGTGAAGAAGGATTAATTCCTTCCTCATCTCCCAAGATGGGGTCCTTCCTTCTTTGTTTGCATGCTTCTACGGGCTAAATTATATACTTTTTTTTTGGAAATGGTATAAGTTGATATAATCGTGGTGTATATAGGCATGGAATCTACACGAGAAAAGCCGTGCAAAGTTGAACTTACTGATCATGACCTGACTGAATTCAACATGGAAGAAGTGAAATGCATGATAGGCATTGTTCTGTTGTGCACTCAGACATCTCATGCCTTGAGACCACCAATGTCACCAGTGGCGGATCTAGGATAAACTTTGATTGGGGTCAATGTGTTATAGGAAGAAAAAAAAGAAGGATTTGAACTTATGTTAATGGTGTCAATCAATAGAATTTTAACCATATGATCTAATTTGTTCTTAATTTTTAATAGAAAAATTGTTAGAACTAAAATTTTATTGGTGTCAATTGCACCCACTCATTACAACGTGGCTCCGCCACTGAATGTCACAAGTGGTGGCCAGACTTTCAGGAGATGTTGAGGTTAGTGATGTCACTTCTAAGGTAGGCTAGGTAACCGACTGGAGATTTGATGACACCATAGGCTCATCTCTCAGTGGCTTTCAAGCCAAAGACACATGCGCTTCTGAATATTTCTCGACGAGCTTTGTGATGCATGGGTTCGAGATATCACCTACAAACACAAACGCTAAGCCAAGCCAAGATCAATGAGGGCAGATGATAAAGACCCACCCTTTTGTGTAACCATATATAGTGTGGCTATAGAGATGTTTGTGTTTATGAAGATCAATATTTTTGTTCTTTGTATCACTTTGATTCAATAATATATATTTAAGCTTTTGGGTTTGCCTCTAAACCGTTGAGAGGAAAAATTTTAAGAGATGTTGATACTTGCGATCATAAAAGGAATAGTAGAGTACGCATATTTCGAGTACGCTTAACACAAAAAGAGTCGCATGATAATACCAAAAACCATAAGAGGAAACGACATTTGTGTAAAATATGCTCAGATATTAATTGATTATCTCATGATGTTTAACATAAAATGATAAGTGATTAAGTATGCTCGAACCTTTAAAGTATTTTTGTTTTGGGAAAAAGATACCTAGCTATACGAAGTATGCTACAATACATGGCTACACATCCGAACTTTAAAAATGTATCTCTAACTACACAAACTATATATATCGCATGCCCACATACACGAACTATATGTAGTCATGTCGCCAACATCACGAACATTTTTTTCCGGTACACCTTTCGCCGGAATCCGGCGTTGACCAGTTTGACCGGCGTTGACCAACATAAATATTCAAAAAAAAATTTTTTTTTTAAGTTTTTGATATTTAGAAAATTTTGTTTTAAATAGACTCTCACTTATTTCCACATCTTTCGCCGATCAATATCATACACTTTATAAGCATTTGTTTAAATAAAGCCTACATTATATTGCATGTAACTAATTTGCAAATAAGATTATAAGCCCCAATACAAATACTATTAAAATCCTCACTTCCGCCAACATTAGTCGTACGTAAAAACTGAAATCTACGAACCACCGACTAACTTTTAAATTTTTATCAGAATAGATTATAAACATGGGTTAATCAGAAAGACTTTTGGAGAGAAAAGAACAAGTTTTCAAAAGTCTTTGCTTCCACAAATACATTTGCATAGTCACAAGTCTATCTCTTGATAATTAAGTGGATATTCCCAAAATATCATCAACATGGAGGAAAGAGCCACGAAAAATGATAAAACGAAAATGATAAAATCAAAGAAATAGTAGCCGTCGGGAAATTTCGGATTGAAATCAATTATAATTTATAATCCCTCATGTAATACTAATTGAGAAACACTCTTAAAAAATAATCTTGTCCTAACGTGTGATTAACAAAAATGCCATATTGACGTGTCGCTCTCACAAAACTCGTCAGCCCATTTAATAAATTTTCCAACTTTTACTAAAATAAGTAATAATTATGATATTTTATGATTGGTGTTACGTACTTCAACATATTTTAATTCTATTAATATAATTAATACAACCTGGCACTTCTCGTCTAGAGAGATGGCTGTAAGGGCTTTCTTCCTCAGAATCTGCACTATACTCCGATAAGTAATCATAATTGGTGTTGTATTCAGACGTGGTGATGCAAAGCTTTCTGAATTGATCTGGTGGCTTTGGTTCAATCTTTGCTGAAATTGGGTCATGACCGTAGTCATCCTCATCTTCAAACCATGCTTCACGTTGGTAGTAAAATAAGTGGAATAAAATATTTAAAATGTAGATATAATAATAAAGGGCCAAAATTTTAATGGTTTTTCTTTTTATAATGACATTAAATAAAAAACTAAAATAAAATATTTTTATTTTTGTTTTAGGTTTATGAATGAAGGAAAAACTGAATTGAAACAAGAACATCACAAAACATAATTATTTTTTTTTTTTTTAATTTATGAATAAGAAAGAACAAAACTGAAAATTAAAAGAGATAAGAGTAATTGGACTAATACAACTTGGGTAAGAGACTAAGAGCTTTTAGTTCCAAGCTACGTGGATCGAAGTTTGCTACACAAAGGTGCGGAATGCCTTTGCGATAATCAAGGTCTGAGTGATTCCACACAAAGACAATGATTCGAGACGTTTACTAAGCAAAGGAATCCACCTAAATACTTAGAGAAACAAGCTAAGAAGCTTAAAGAGAATAACTCGGTTTTTTATTCATTAAAAAGGTGTGTTTTTCCAATGAGAAATGTATGAGCTTATTAATATAGGCATTAGGCTCGACAGGGAACAGTAGCCAACGGTCTAAAATTGTAAAACAAGAAAGAAAACACACAAAATTAAATGATAGATGATCAAGTGTCGATGGTGGTCTTATGGCCGTTGGAGCTTTTATTTGGGATTTAGGCCATAAATGAAAAGTGTGCTCGACTCCTTGTATCTAGACAGCTTAGGGGAGATAAGTAAGGTGTTTTGGAACCTTCTTGGTCATTAATTAGGAGAGTCTCAAACTCGCAAATCCCAAAGGGAAAGAGCTGTTGCTCCATAAATGCTCTCATTGGTGCCGTATAAGTGCATGTGAGTAAGAGAGGATCCACTTGATTCTTTGGGTTGTGGTGCATGGGAGGACGTCAACTAGAGACTCTAGATTGTAAATAGCGTTCGAATTTTTCTTATTTACACAACAATAAAATTTTATATACCTCTATCTTTCATCTAATTTCATCAAATAAAATATATATTTTTTATGTTCGAATTTTATTGTCTCAATTTTAATATTATAGTACCATTTTATTGTTGTGTAAATATATATAGAGATAAGTTGATTTTATTGTTGTGTAAATAAGCTAAAAATTAAGAAATTTCTGAATTATTGTTGTTGCGTTGTTGTATTCACTTGTTCAAGGAGAATAGTCGTATATTCTTTACCTTCTTGTGTGGGTAATTTATCTAGTTGCATCGTTATAATATGACAGGTGGACCACTTATCATGTTTTGGTTGGTACATATTTAAGTCAATGAATAAGTCAAGAAATATAAATTAGAACAATAAAAAATAAAGAAAAATAAATTTAAGACAACATATAAGGATACGTTACACACCAAAGCTTAATCTTTTAGTACCTGATAGTAAGATAGACAGACAACAACAAAAAAAGTCGATGATAATGCCCACAGGTCTGCTCCTCACCGTCTGGTTCCTCTTGTGTCTCACCGGTTCGGTTCAGCTGGTTCGAGCTCAAAACCAAACCATAGCCACTACTCATCCCGACGATGGTCTCTCTGCTCTGTTGTTGAACACTTTGAATTATTTAATTACCAGTTGTTTGGTTTAAATAAACTGACGTTCGTTATGGTATAAAACAACAGCGCGAGCTTTGAACTCCATCTTCGCGACTTGGAAGATCTCGGCGCCGAAGACATGGAACATCAGCGGCGAACTTTGCTCCGGCGTCGCCATCAATGAGGCAATCACCATCGACGACAAAACCTACAACCCTCTTATCAAATGCAACTGCGATTTCGTCAACTCAACAATCTGCCGCATCACAGCTCTGTACAGTAACATCTCCTCTTTCTCTCTTTTGGTTTTTTTGGTCTTTGTGCATTCACCGACTAGATGTTGTTTGTTTCACTTTGACAGGAAGGTTTATGCGATAGATGTTAAAGGACATATACCTCCACAGCTCTGGACTTTGCTATACCTCGAAAATCTGTATAGACTTTACCTTTTCATTTTGTGTTTTATTACTCCAGTGTTTCTTGATATATTATGTTTTTTGCATAGGAATATTTTTTATTATTTGTAAACTAAAATATTATTTATTATTTATCTCAATATGATTCAACCAATAATAAAACAATCTCTAGAATATTAATGAGAATAATATAAAAAAAAAGTTTCAACATTCGGATTTCGATAAAAAGACATCAGTTTTACGTTCAATAAAATATATAACTAACTTTTGTTGATTTTCTAATTTAATCACGAACTTTTGTTGACTTTGCAAAATTAATAACATCGTTAAGTCAACAAAAGTTGGTGTGTAAAAATTGAAAATTAAAGTCAACAATAGTTCGGATTTTTTCAACAATTAAAAAGTTTATGGACTTTTAATAATTAATTTTTGAAAGTTAAAATTATTTTTTTTTTAATTTTTTTTCAGCATTTCTATTAAAATAAAATATAGAACAATTCTCATAAACACCATTGAAATATATATGTTTCCAAAAATACAACAAAACTAAAATTTCAATTTTCAAAACTAAACTCTAAATCTTAAATAGTAGACCATATTTTCTAAAAATTATATCCTAAATATAAAATAGTTAACGCAAACCAAAAATTTTAAATTATATATATACCATTGAAAAACAATTTTTTATTTATACATGGTATTATTGAAAATAAACTTAAAAGTAATTTCTCTAAAATATGTTACTTTGTAAAAAACATTATTTAAAAATATGAATTAAGAGTATGAACAAACTTTGTAAAAAGAAGTCATTATCTATTATTGGACATACATACATATATATCCCCTCTAATTCTTAATATATAATATTTGAGAACTAATTTTGAGAAAACAAAAATTATTCATGTTAGCGTTGGGATCTAAAATGTTTAAAATAATTATAAGAAACTACTGAATCTTAATGAAAAAAAAAATTATCTGGATTCATAACTGTATTTTTTTTATCTCCATTATCCATGTCGAATAACTATAATTAGTTGTAATATTCAACAATAGTTTTTCATTAAAGCAATTGACTAATCGTCATTTTGTTTTTCAAAGTTTTTCACTATGTTCCGTGTCATAACTGTTAATTTTTCCGTTCGGTGACTAATTTAGCAAAATCAACAAAAGTTTATGATTAAATTGAAAAGTAAACAAAATTTGATTATATATTCCATCGAACATAAAGTTGATGCTTTTTTTTCAATAAAATCGGTAAGTCAAGGCATTTTTTGGCATTTTCCAAATCTAAATCGTCGAAACAAAACAAATACTAAATAATTTTGTATTAAAAGTTAAAAACATCATCTAATCTAAAACAAATTTTTACTTTTGAAAACATCAACTAAAAAAAATATGGAGGAAGTATCATCTTTACAAAAATCGATACGGTAAATGCATTCCTTGTACCTTAAAACTAATGACATGCCTCTTTTCTTCAGGAACCTGGCTCAAAATTTTCTTACAGGATCCCTTTCTCCTGCAATTGGAAATTTGATTCGAATGGAATGGCTGTAAGGCTATTGAATGAATAAAACCTTCTAATTCCTTTTTTCCAATCTTTATTTCTTGTCTCTCACGCTCCAACTATATCTTAACTTGTAGAACTTTTGGGATCAATGCCTTATCTGGCCCCTTTCCCAAGGAAATTGGTTTGCTTACAGAATTGAAATCGCTGTAAGCTCATTCTTCTTTAAAGACATATTGTAAGAGTTTCTGCAAAAAAACCTCTCTACTCGTTGCAATTTTTCCGTATATTTTCAAAAAAAATGCAGATCAATTCTACAAAGTAAACAATAACACGCAATATAATATTTATACGTATAGTCTAAAAGTTTTCACTGTCATATAAATAATATTTCTAAAATTCTAAAAATAGACTCGCACTACTCGTCGCAAAGGCTTCGATTTGATATATTATTTATAAAAATATTACAAACTTGACGGTAATGGAAACGGATTATATTGCGTATTATTTTTGACTTCGTGAAAATAACCTATATCTTTTAGATATAAAGGATAAAAATTCAAAAATTGGTGACTTGAATGGTATTTTTGTAGAAAACCCTAAAAATATTATAAATGTCAGATTTTGATGCTTCATTATTATTAAACCTATCTCGTATATATTTTCTTCATGCAGTGCTCTTGGGGTAAATAACTTTTCCGGTTCTATCCCAGCTGAGATTGGGAATTGTACAAAACTACTGAAAATGTGAGAATGTACAAATTGTTGTTAGTTATATATTCATCTTTGTAGTGTTTTTAATTCAGATATGAAAATTTAATTAATAATCTTTCAGAATCATTTAGTGTTGTTGTAAGCATTTCTCACATTTTATTGCAGATACTTAGGAAATTCTGGACTTACAGGAGAAATACCTTTATCATTTGCCAATCTTGTAGAGCTGGAAGACGTGTAAGATTTTATTGATACTGAATTCACATATAATTAAGTTTTATTGTTAGATTTCTACTTCTTATTACTTAACATTAATTTTTCGTTTTGCCGTGTGGTGATTTTTTCCTTAATGCTTGTACTAGTTGGATGAACGATCTGGACGTTACTGGTCCGATACCAGAATTTATAGGAAAATGGACCAAACTTACTATCTTGTAAGTTGTAAGAATGTTACATTGCTCTTGCCCTTTTTATATCTTTTGTCTTAACTGTTTTAATTTTTACGTCTAGTGGAAAATTCTTCATACCATTTAAACTTTCCGATTTAGCTATTGCTACCTTTTGTTACTGCAGGAAAATTCTCGGAACTGGTTTGAGTGGTCCGATACCGTCGTCATTTTCCAACTTAACTTCTTTAAGAGAACTGTATGTGTTGTTGCATTGGTGCCAAAATGATTCTTGTATACTATTATCTCTTTATTTTCCTCCCTCCTCAACATAATCATATCCTAAATTAATGTAGGAGTCTTGGTGATATATCCAATGGAAGCTCTTCTCTTGAATTCATCAAAGACATGAAATCTCTAAGTATATTGTAAGGGAATATTTCTACTCAATTTCATGAATTGTTTACCTCTCCTCCTTACGAGTATTTAACATTGATGATATGTTCCCCAGAGTATTTAGGAACAGCAACATCACTGGGACAATACCCTCTAATATCGGGGAATACTCAAGTCTACAACAAGTGTACAACATACGTCCACATGTTTTGGAGTCTTTTCTATAAAACGAATGAGATGATTTGTGAAACTCACCGCGACAAAATGATCTTAACAATGCTGATAATGTTAATATCTAATTTTCCCCATACATTAACAATGTGTTTACCGTTTGTGTATGTTTTCTAGTGATTTAAGCTTCAACAAACTACATGGACCAATTCCAGCTTCACTTTTCAACTTAAATAAACTTACTCACTTGTAAGTTTTCTACTTTTAATTTTTGGTTCTTTAATTATGTTCGTATCTAAATGTGGAAAAAACTTTGCTTCCTTCATATTAGGTTTCTGGGAAACAACACGTTCAATGGTTCTTTGCCTACTCAAAAGAGCCAGACTTTGAGCAATATGTGAGTTGCATAGTCCTTTATAATTGATCATCTTTGAAAGCCACAAAGTCTTATATACTCAAGTTTTGTACAAGATAATCAGGAAACTGTTTCGGAATATATAACATATTCTTTATATCCAAATTCCTAATCATTCTTCTTTAATTCTTTTAGAGATGTTTCGTACAATGATTTGTCTGGTAGTCTTCCTTCATGGGTTAGCTTACCAAACTTGAAACTGTAAGTAAACAAAACACAAAAAAAATTTCGCTTCCTTGTTTTTTTATAGCAAATATTTATTAGAATTATAATAAAACTATATGTTATTTGTGCAGCAACCTTGTTGCTAACAACTTCACCTTGGAAGGTCTAGACAAGAGGTGATTTTATTGAATCTGTTCTTGTACTGATGCCTGAAATGTTAGAGTCCCACATCATTAAGAAATAAAATCCTTGGACAATATATATAGTGTGAGGCAAACCTCCACCCTTGAACTAGCTTTTGGGTGTTGAGTTAGGTCAATTACTAATATAAAATTCCAATTTCAATTTTTCTTGTTTTCATTTTGTTAAAAGGGTTTTACCAGGACTGAAGTGCTTGCAGAAGAACTTCCCCTGCAATAGAGGCAAAGGAATATGTAAGTGTGACAATCATCATAACACGTTGTTTTCAACTGTGCCTATATGTTATGTTGGAAAAAAATATTTGCTTAAGATTTTTTCTATTAATTGGTGTCTAGATTCTGACTTTTCGATCAACTGCGGAGGGCCACAAATACGGTCTAATAGTGGAGCAATATTTGAGAAGGAGGACGAGGATCTTGGAGCAGCTTCATTTTTCGTGAGTGATGTTCAGAGATGGGCATCTAGTAGTGTAGGATTTTATGCCGGGAGTAGCAATAATATATGGGTTATCAACACTTTGGACTCAGAGCTTTTTCAGTCAGCAAGATATTCTTCATCTTCTCTAAGGTATTATGGGTTGGGGCTAGAAAATGGAGGCTATAACGTAACACTTCAGTTTGCTGAAATACAAATTCTTGGTTCTAATTCATGGAGAGGTTTAGGAAGACGACCTTTTAACATTTATGTCCAGGTATTCCCTAAGTCTTGGTTAACTTAGTGGTGTAATATTGTTCTTGCTTAATTCTGAGACCTAGCTCATTGTTTCCAGGGAAGACTTGTTGAAAAAGATTTTGATATACGCAGAACAGCTGGTGACACTACTGTCCGAGCAGTTCAGAAAGAATATAAAGCAATTGTATCAGAAAATTACATTGAAATCCATCTTTTATGGGCTGGCAAAGGATCATTTAGTATTCCTATTATAGGTACTTTTGGGCCACTAATATCGGCCGTCAGTGCAAAACCAGGTACCACAACAACTTTTTTTTATTCTTTTGTTTGTTTTTATTTTTCTATCTCGTGAGGCCTAAGTGTTGCATATTTTTGTTCAGATTTTACACCAACTGTAGGTAACAGACCACCATCGAAGGAAAAGTATAGGACTGGTACTGTTGTGGCTGTTATTGTCGGTCTAGGCCTTTTGAGCATCTTTGCCGGCGTGGTTATAATCTTCATTATCCGAAAAAGCAGAAAACGTTACACAGATGATGAAGGTACATATATATGTCATAAACACAAACAAGACCTTGAGATTGAATACCATCTTTCACATTGGTTCATACTTTTTGTTGCAGAGCTGCTTAGTATGGACGTAAAGCCTTACACTTTTGCTTACTCTGAACTTAAAAGTGCTACTCAAGATTTTGATCCCTCAAACAAGCTTGGAGAGGGAGGATTTGGGTCTGTTTATAAGGTAAGCCCCATACCAAAATGAATAAATACCATGTGTTTTTGTTATGATTTAACACATTCAACAGGGAAACCTGAGTGATGGAAGAGAGATTGCGGTGAAAGTGTTGTCGGTTGGATCCCGACACGGGAAGGGACAATTTGTTGCGGAAATTATAACAATTTCCACAGTTATGCACCGCAACCTAGTAAAGCTTTACGGGTGCTGCTATGAAGGAGATCATCGTTTGCTCGTATATGAGTACCTCCCAAATGGAAGTCTCGATCATGCATTATTTGGTAATGAGCATAAAGATTACTTATTTATCTTTGATTCTCTGCCAAACTGATTTGGATGTTATAGGAGGACAAAAGACTTTACATCTTAATTGGTCAACCCGTTTTGAGATATGTCTGGGAGTAGCCAGAGGTCTAGCCTACCTCCACGAGGAGGCGAGTGTTCGCATAGTACATAGGGATGTGAAGGCCAGCAACATTTTACTCGACTCTAAGCTGCTCCCAAAAGTTTCTGATTTTGGGCTTGCAAAGCTATATGATGAAAAGAAAAGCCACATAAGTACCAGAGTGGCAGGGACCATGTACGTGTATCCTGAAACCCTGTACTTTTTCTTTTCTTGCAACAATACTATGGGTTTATGACAAAAGATGTTGTACCAATGCAGTGGATATCTTGCGCCAGAGTATGCCATGCGTGGACACCTAACAGAGAAAATAGATGTGTATGCCTTTGGTGTTGTTGTCCTTGAGCTAGTTAGTGGAAGGCAAAACTCTGATGTGAGGCTGGATGATGAAAAAAGATATCTTGTTGAATGGGTACGTCCTAGTTAGTTATATATATGCATTTTGTTTGGAAATGGTATAAGTTGATATAATCTCGGTGTATATAGGCATGGAATCTACACGAGAAAAGTCGTGAAGTTGAACTAATTGATCAAGAGCTTATTGAATACAACATGGAGGAAGTGAAACGCATGATAAAAATTGCTCTGCTGTGCATTCAGACATCTCATTCCTTGAGACCACCCATGTCAAGAGTGGTGGCCATGCTTTCAGGAGATGTTGAGGTCAATGATGTAACCTGTAAGCCAGGCTACCTAACTGATTGGAGATTTGATGGCACCTCAAGCTCCTCTTTTAGTGCCTTTCAAACTAAAGACACAAGTGCATCTACGTCTTGCTCCACGATGTTTGTAACGCCCAAAGATGGTGACTTAAAGCAAATGCTTGGAGTCAAGATCAATGAGGGGAGATGACAATGTCTCTCCTTTATCTATATATACCTTTGTGTATGTGACTATATGAGGATCACTATTTTCTTCTTTGGTTGGAACAAATAATTTACTTTGATTCAATAATGTTTTAAACATTCAAAATGAGTTTGTCCGTTGGTGAAGTTGAATAATAGATTCTATGTGTTTGAAGAATTTGGTTATCCTCAATCGTTTTTGTCTCGTCATGATGGACATATGCTAAATCAACTTCTACATCATTAAATGGGCCTCCATTGGAATCTATGAGCTAAATGAATTTCCAAACCGTCGTTAAATGGGTCTGGCCTGTTGAATATGTAGCCCATGTTTAAATCAACGAAAAATCATATTAAACCCTGAACCCTAGTTTCATTTCTCTTTCTGAGTGGTTGAGTTCCATGTATATTCGCTCGCTGTGCTTCTTGTGGCTCGATCTTTTGGGTTTGGTGGCCTGTCAACTCCTCGGGTCTCTTACCCCTATCTCAATCATTCACATGCAACCTCATACTCACACAAAATCATTCAACTACAAAAACTATGTCCAGAGCCGTAGCAACGATTTTGAGGGCCGCCCGCGAAAAAAAAAAAAAAGGGCCGCTCTAGTAAAATGTTTACTTATAAAGAAAAACCTAAAAGAGATGTCTTAAACAATGTCTTAAACAGTATTGTTTTATTAGTATTGGTTAATTGTTAATTAGGTTTAGTGTGCTGTAGTTTATTAGTTAATTGTTAATTAGGTTTTTTTTTAGTATTAAATTAGTTAATTGCACATTAATAAACAAATAAAGAAAAACTCGCAGGCCCAAAAAAATAGAACTCACAGGCCCAAAACAAGAAAAGCCCCTGCAGGAAAAAAACAAAAAAAAAACTAGCAGGAAAAAAAATAGAAAAACACGCAACAGGGATTCGAACAGATGACCTATGGGTACTGAAACAGAGCAGGATACCACTAGACTACTGAAACTCTTCCGTATCTGAGGGCCGAACAAATTAATAAGGTGTTGGAGGGCCGCAGCTGTAGCGTCTCTTGCGTCTATCACGCTACGGCCCTGACTATGTCTCAACATCCAACAACCTAAGCAACAAATAATTTTAGCTATCTAACCCGGTCTTAGCATTCCAAAACAACATAACAAGAAGTATTCAAGGGTCTACAAATAACATTCCACCTCGAGTTTGCATGGCTGTCAAGCTAGGGTTTTCATCACCACGAAAAGTTTCCTCCCTCCTCTAGCACCTGATCAAACTCTAACTTCCATCCACTCAATCATCTTCAACCTTGGGTTGAAATGAATAGTAGAGTACGCATATTTGAACTTATCGTATTTATGTCTCCAAATTGCATAGACAAACTGATTCCATAAGAGAATACGAACTGTTTTTGAAATTCAAGCAGCAAATTAAGAACACTTTTTGGTCTCTAATATCGCCGCTTAACACAAAACAGGTCGAATGATAATACCAAAAACCATAAGAGGAAACTACATTTGTGTAAAATATGCTATATATATTCATTGATGATCGCATATGTTGTTTAACATAAAATGATAAGTGATTAAATATGCTCGAACCTGAAAAGTACTTTTGTTTTATATAGACTTTCACTTATTTCCATATTTTTGCCGATGAATATATATAATACTAAGTATTTGTCTAAATAAAGCCTACATTATATGTAACTATTTTACAAATAAGATTACAAGCTAGCCCCAATACAAAAATACAACATACTAAATCATGAAGGTTCTTTTTTGTGTTTGTGAACTTTTAAATAAAACTCCCACTTCCGCCAACTTAGCTTTAGAAGTCGTAAGTAAAAACTGAAATCTACGAACCACTGACCAATTTTAAATTTTTATCAGAATATATAACTATAAGAAAAATGTCAAATAACAACGAGAATAAATGACATTTTTTTTATGTCGCTAAAATAAGAACATACAACTGACGAGTTAACGAAGACTGACCAGAATTGGTATATAACGACTTTAGGAGAGAAAAGAACAACTTGTCAAAAGTCTTTACTTCCACAAATACATGTGCATATTCACAAGTCTCTCTTGATAATTAATAAGTGGATATTTCCAAAATATCTTCAACATGGAGGAAAGAGCCACGGAAAGTGGTAAAATCGAAGAAATAGTCGTAACATGTAATTAACGAAAATGCCATATTAACGTTTCGCTCTTACGGAACTCTTCAGCAGCCTATTTAATTAATTGTCCAACTTTTACTAGAATAAATTAATTATGATATTTTGTCATTGGTGTTACGTACTCCAACATATTTTAATCAACTATATTTCGAAATTACCATTGACAAAATCAATTAAATAACAAAGCATATATAGATAGGTACACGATTAAAATAATTTAAATTATAGAAATTTGCTAATGGAGCAACATTTGTAACATACATATTGTTGTTTCAAAATACATAGGAAAATTCTTATAGTTTTTTTACTTAACTAATATATAAATACTAGCATGATGGCCCTGCTATGGAGGGTTATAGTAATTGTTAATTATATTCATATAATTAAATGATAGTTTTGAAATTATATTTAAATTTTAATATTAATTTATAAAATTAAAAATGAAGGTTAAGTAATGAAAGACGAACCTTTGGTGACCAAAAATAGAATAAAAAATGAAGCCAGCAAATTATATTTTAAATTTACCGCCAATTTTGTTTCAATAATAAAAAATTTTGTAAAAAATTATAAATGCTAAATATTGTAGTGGGAGAGAATTAAGAAACGTGAAAAGAAGATGTACTGTTGTAAATATAGTATATATAGATAAATATGTTTAGTTCATATAAGGGATCTCTAATATATTTATATACCTAATTATCTCTAATATATTTTTCATCTAATTTCATCAAATATAATATATACTATGTTCGAATTTTATCGTCTCAAATTTAAATATACAGTACCATTCTTATAATTTTTTACTTAATTAACTTTGTAAATATAATAAGAGTGAGACGAAGAATGGGAGGATATATCCGAGATCTAATACTCCCTCTGTTTTTGAAAAGTTGTCGTTTTAACTGTATTTGGACAAATTAAGAAAATGTAAATAATGACTATATTAACCTCATAAAAATGACAAGTAATTATTTACAAATAATTTGTGTTTAATAAAATGAGGGTAATTTGGGTAATTATTGGCATAAGTTACATTATTACCTTAAAACGACAACTAATTAAAAACAAAAAAAAAAGCTCTAAAACGACAACTATTCGAAAACGGAGGGAGTAGAAGGTATGTCTCCAACATTATCCTTAGATTCTAATTCTTTGATAGATGAGATTGAGTTTGATATATTTCCAGATTGAGAGTGATTTATAACTGAAATGGGTGATAGAGAAAGAAATTTTTTGATAAGATGTAAATTTAAAGAGAATATAATCTTTAATGCATGTCAATATAGGAAGGAGGTATTAATTTTATTGTTGTGTAAGTAAGCTAAAAAATTGAAAAATTTCTGAATTGTTGTTTTTTTGCATGTTACAAAATAGTTGTATTCACTTGTTTAAGCAGAATAGTCGTATATCATTTTATATATTTTCTAATTATTTCCCTCTTGTGCAGATAATCAACTAGTTGGATCATTATAATAAGACGATGGTTAACTTATCAGGTTTTGGTTGGTACATAATATAAAGTCAATGAATATAAGGTCAAGAATATAATTTAGGAAAATAAATTTAAGACAACATATAAGGAGACATTACCCACCAAAGCTTAAGATAGACAGAGACAATCAGTTGTTGTGAACCAA
>OVBW01000897.1:3034-16493 GCA_900406355.1 Erysimum pusillum | reverse complement strand
TGAAAATTAAATTAAATTATTTTTTTATTCACCAAATTTTCAAGTTAAGGACTAAATACACATATGTATAGTAAAATTATTTTTTATAAATACTTATAATAAGTTATATATATAAGGACACATATATATAATAATTGTCTTACCAAAAAAATATTTACATAAGTTATTTTATACTTTTTGGTCAAAAGAAATTTAATTAAGCACTATCATTAATATTAAGAAAAAGAAAATTGATCTTTGTTGTATCACAATGGAAATAAATTTAAATAACAAACAAAAAATGATTTTAGAAAAGATAAAATGTTAAATACACATAGAAATTGAAAATAGACCCATTACCCATATATCCGAAATATTAAAAATTAACAAACAAATAGGAATAAAGCACATATAAATGATATGATCAGGTTTAGTTTCGTCGTGTTTATACTGATATGAACACCCAAGATTAATTCTTTATCTTATTTACAAATCGGGTTGACTTAACAAATAGTAGTAATAAAAACAAGAGGTTAGAGAGATCTTTCACAATAAAAATCAAGAGGTGAGAGAGATGAGAGATCGATAGATCAACCAATGTAATCCAAGTTAGTTTCCTTTATAAATGTAAAATTCGGGTCTATGGACGACAAGTGATCGATACTACAGAAAATGTTACTAGCTAGTAGTGGCCTGGATAAGTTTGATGTAACACCAACTTCGGACTTTTGACTTTTATAAATAATAATTGTATATTAGTTGTTGAGCTCCATTTGAATATATTTGTAGGGTAAATTGGATAATTGATTTTAAGATCGGATGGTGATAGTAGAACGAACTATGCAAAGAAGGCCAGGTATACGGACAAAAGTACTAATATATATATATTGAAACTGTAGTTCCTTAAATTTAAAACTGAAAAATAAAATGTAAATCGAAAATCCAAAACCTTGAAAGTGTTTGAAACTTAAAATTAAAAACAACAACAGACGGTGATGGAAATGAAAATTAATTATGGAAAGGTGGGAGACGTGCGTGTGAATATAACATCATTGCAAATACTTTATATCCCGTTCAAGACTGTCATTACGAACCATCCATGAATTAGAGCTCAAATCATAGATATTGAGTTTCCTGCGGTTATTATACCGAAAAGCCTCAAGATTTTGTGGCTTCCGCAAGCTTTGTCATATCCGAGAGCATACATGTCTAACATTCCGAAAGGAGGGCTAGGTATGATCCACTTTGTTTGTCCGATCCCCAATACGGGTTCCAAACCATAAGCATGTTTCCGCGTACGCATAATTAGAATACACCCTTGCAGTGAATTAATGACTTGATCAGAATTATATAATACGTCCTTTTTCTTGCATGTAAGTGTAGCTTTAGGCTTTATAGATATATAGATCAACATTGTTGTTTTGGTCTCTATGGAGATTGAAGCTGATCAAAGAAACATTAAATTTCGTGACCATCAGAAAAAAAAATTTCCTGATACGGCTGTTTTGTCGATGTGCTTATTTACAAAGCTCCGAGTTTTGGATAGAGTTCCACTTTTGGCACGTAGATCTCACTGTACTCAGATATATAAACGGAACCCTAGAGAGAATCTCCTCCACTAAATCATTTGGAAGATTTGACATCATCATCGTCGTGGACAGGTCGATGTCGTAGCACATACAAAGCTAGGTCAAATATGGTTTCGAGAGGCGTTCGATAGGTTTTGTTATAGAAGACACATAAACTCTATGAGACGGTGGAGCATGTGTTAAACTGTTACGTTTCCTATTTATTTATTATTTTTTTTTTTTGGCAAACTCGTTTCCTATTTAATTATTTGGTCCATTGGAGGCACTAGAGCATGATATACCCATATAGTATCTCACTAATATAATATTAATATATTTATNATAAACTCTATGAGACGGTGGAGCATGTGTTAAACTGTTACGTTTCCTATTTTATTTATTATTTATTTTTTTTGGCAAACTCGTTTCCTATTTAATTATTTGGTCCATTGGAGGCACTAGAGCATGGTATACCCATATAGTATCTCACTAATATAATATTAATATATTTAATTTATTTTAATTTTAGAATCTCACTACTAAATATTATCTTTATTTGGTGAGATACTCATCATAATATTAATATTTTTCTTTTATTTTTAATTTAAACTTTTATGTTAAATTTCATTTATATTTTTAAATATATCAAATTACATGTTATTATATTCAGTTGTATTAATTAAGTATACTTATTTATAAAATGACAATAATAAAATAATAAATATTTAATACTCTTAATCTTTATAGTNATTACATGTTATTATATTCAGTTGTATTAATTAAGTATACTTATTTATAAAAATGACAATAATAAAATAATAAATATTTAATACTCTTAATCTTTATAGTTATAAGTAACAATGTAATTGTAATCCATGGTAAAATATACCATCAAAATATTGACAAAAAGATATCAAAATATTATGCCCAGGAATGTTTGGTAGTTATTTTTTTTTTTTTGGTTTTTGGTTTTTAATTTTGGTAGAGATTTTAGTTGAATGGTAATTTTTTTAGTTTTTGGGTTTTGTAAAAATAAAATAATTTCGAGCTTGACCGACTTCACAATGTCAAAGACGCAAGAAAAACAGTTTTTGTTTTGTTTTGTTCTGGAGGGTGAACAACAGTAAATATGACAGAGGAATTGCTTATAAGTTATAACCATGTTGAGGATTGGATTGAGTCCAATAAATTGGTAAACTTGCTCGACCCTTATCATCTCTCTGTTCTGTAAAATGTAAAATTAAATGAATTCTCAATCATATTGCATAAGAAGAAATGAGAAACAAATTCATATTGATTAAAAAATCTTGTTCAAAGAAGATGAAATCAAAATGGAAATGTAAAATGGACTAATTTATAAGTCTGTTACTTGATGTTCATAGAACTTGGAATATACGAGCACACAAGACGGCCACCAAGTGGTTGGTTTGGAGATTCACTGAGATCCACACTTCTAGAATAACCATTCTCTCCAATGATATAAGCTCTGTTGTAAATGGTATTAAACCTATTCTCTGACCTGTCGCTACAATAAACAACTGCGACCTTCTTTTCCTCGTCAACGAAGAAATTCCCACAGTGAAAACTTTGTTTCATATCAACTTTCAAGAAGATGCTCCACGACACAGCATCAGGCTCAATCTTGTTCGTAACCCAAATATCCATTGAATCCCACACATGTAATAACACCGCAAGCTTCTCTTCTTTAACTGCAGAGAGAGTCGTATAACCTGCAAAACCTGGAAAATCTTCATCGAAGGGCAGAGGCAGACGCGGTCCAAATCTCTCACTTGTGAAATCAAAACAGATTAAGTAACGATCGCTTGACTCCTGATCTCTAGCATACCAGTAAGTATCTCCCTTCAAAGACACGCCATGTTGCAAATACTTTATATCCGGTTCAAGATTGTCATCAGGAACCATCCATGAATTAGAGCTCAAATGGTAGATACTGAGATTACTGCGGTTACTACCGAAAAGCCTCAAGATTTTGTGGCTACCGCAAGATTTGTCATATCCGAGAGCATACATAATGTCAAATCTTCCGAAAGGAGGGCTAGGCATGATCCACTTTGTTTGTCCCCAATAAGGGTTCAAAACCACAAGCATGTGTCCCCATACGCATAAGAATACACCGTTGCAGTGAATGACTTGAGACTTACGGAATACTTCTTTTGCCTGGCCTTGGCTAACAAGTCTTGCTTTACGCTTTATAGATAGATCAACATTGTTGTTTTGATCTCTATGGAGATTGACGCCGATCAAAGAAATACTAAATTCCGTGATCACCAGAAACTCTTTTTCCCCTGATACGGCTGCTTTATCGATGTGCTTATTTACAAAGCTCCGAGTTTTGGATAGAACGTTCCACTTTTTGCAAGTAGATCTCACTGCTCTGAGATATTTAAACGGAACCCTAGAGAGAATCTCCTCCACCAAATCATTTGGAAGATTTGACATCATCATCATCGTCGTTGTCTCAAGTTTGAGACAAGGACCGATCGATGTAGCAGAGACAAAGCTAGGTCAAATATGAAAAACTCTGTTCTTTTCCATTGTGGTTGCTGGTTTCTTAAGGGGAGGCATTCGATAGGTTTTGTGTTAGTAGAAGACACATAAACCCTAAATGAGACAGTGGAGCATCTATTACGTTTTCTATTTATTGGGCCCATTAGAGGCATTAGAGATACGGCCCATGTTGTGATAAATTTGTGCCAAAACTATCATTTTAGCTTATCCCTCTTCCGCTCAAATCAAATCTTTTTTTTCCTAACTCTATATTCTTCATCATTCTATCAAACTTCTCTAACACTACACAAATAATTTGACAGAGGCTTTAAAAGAAACTAGTTGGTTTTATTTACTTGAAATAGTTTGTTGGTTCACTATGTTTGATGATTAGTTATGGGGATTCAATGCTTGATAATTGATGACTAGCTTCACTGTGGTAAATTTTATTTGTTCCACAACATATGAACCAACGGTGTCCCAAACTAGTGATGTTTAAAACCAAATCCTTGAGGCTGAACTTGGTGATGGGTGAAATCTCAGTCCCGTCAAGTTAACACAAAACGGTCTCTAGTACTTGATTTATTAATGGCCGAACATGATGGGAGAGAAGAGACAGAGAATTCTGAGAATACTACTACTTTAAGGTCTCGTTAGATAATAATATTGCATAGAAGAGATAAGAAATAAATTAATATCCAAAGAACATGAATTCATGCAAAAATCTTAGCATTAAAACCAAAAAAAACATGAATGCAAAAAGATTAAAAGAGAATGTAAACAGACCAATTCACAAATATGGTTTACGTGATTTGCACAGAACTTGGAACATAAGGGCAAGCAAGTTGAAAATATATGTTTAGAGATTCACCGAAATCCACTCTTCTTAAATAATTATTCTCCCCAATGATGTAAGCTATGTCAGTGTAGCTGAGTTTGAGTTTACTACTCTTTACCCTGACTCTATCGAAAACCACTGCGACTTTCTTCTCCTCGTCAATCAAGAAATCCACATTAAGAAGATTTGGTTTCATATCAAATTCTAAGAACCTGCTCCACGATAATGCATCGGGCTCAATCTTGTTTGTAACCCAAATCTCACTCTCAAATGTATCCCACCGCTCGAGTAACATCGCAAGCTGTTCATCCTTAACCACAGATAGAGACACATTATGTCCATTGAAGGGCACATCTAGACGCGGTCCAAATCTCTTTCTTGTAAAATCAAAACTAAATATGAAATAATCAACCGATTCTTTATCGTGAGCATACCAGTAACTATTTCCCTTCAAAGACCCGAAATGTGCAATAGACATTATATCCCATTTAAGAGCGACATAGGGACCTATCCATGAATCAGAGCTCAAATCGTATAATTCGAGGTTTTTACCATAAAGCCTCAAGATCTTGTGGCTACCGCAGGATTTGTCGTACCCGAGAGCAAACATTCCTCTTCCAACATACTTATGTGGGCGTTTGATACATTTTGGTATCCCACAATACGGGTTCCAAACCACAAAACCAGTATCCAATACCAATAACAATAAACCATTGCAGTGAAAGACCTTAGATCTATGGAATAGTTCATGTGAACTGTCGATGCTATTAAGTTTACCTTTAAACTTGATAGATAGATCAACGTTGTTGTTTTGAATTCCATGGAGATTGACGCCAATCAAATAAGACGTATGATCCCCGATCATCAGAAATTCTCTTTCCTCTGATGTGGCTACATTGCCGATGTGTTTATTTGTAAAGCTCTGATCTTTTGTTAAAGCGTTCCACTTTTTGCAAGTAGATCGCACTGCTTTCAGAGATGCCAAGGGAACCCTAGAGAGAATCTCCTCAACCAAATATTGTGGAAGATTGGACATCATCATCGTCCGTTTCATGTTTCAAACAAGATCGGTCGATTTTATCAATAAACTTTTTTAAAAGCTCCTATTGTTTCCTCTGTGGTTGCTGATTTCTTCCGGAGCCGCTGCAGATAGATTTTTATTCAAGACACAACAGAAACCCTAGATTTATGAAGTTGTTACAGCAGAGATCCTAGCTTGCGGAAATCAAGTGAAGACGTGGAGTATCTGACACGTTTCCTAAAATGATGCCTTGTTATTGGGCAAGTCTTATTGTCGGTGTATTAAAGAGAAGGCCCAGCTTTGAAACATTGTGGCAAAATCCTCTTCCTCCCCAAATCAACAATAACTTTTTCTTAATTTTATATTCTCATCAATCATCATTTTGTCAAACTCATTGAACACTTTTGAACAAAAAAAAAAAGTAAAAAACTTTAGAAGATTTTGATTTTGATTTTTGATATGATTTTCTATGCTGCGAAACAATACGTGCAGAATTCGACATAGATCAACCTTTAAATTTGATAAATCGAGGTATACTTATTCAGAATTGAACAATCTTAGGCTAATCAACCAAGCACCCAATCTTTTTCTCGAACGATCTAAACCGAAATGATTTGACCTAGCTCTTAGATCAGCTGATGTGGCAGTCTTCATGGCCAACGCAGCTTGAGGATGTGAAGACGGCGAGTGAAGCTTTTTCTTCAAAACCTGTGGTGATGATCAATCCAAGATGGTTGTTTGAGGAAGAGAAAAGCTTTGGAGATGAATTTAACGGCTTTATTGGTTCCTTTGAAGTGATTTATGCGTTCACGGGTTTAGAAGTGAGAGGAGTGTTGAGTAAGAGAAAAGGAGTCATCTTTAAGTGTGTGAGAGACGGTGTTGTGAGTGGAGAGAGATGGAACGTTCTTGTTGAAGAAGAAGAAGGTAATGGAACTTTGAAAGTGGTCTCACAGTTCAAAGCTAGGCCATCAATGGATGAAGTTGAGCTTGTTCTGTATAATTTGATGGCTACGAATTCGCCTATCACCAAATCAGCTAAGTTTCTCAAGGATTTGGTTTCAAACATCACTGGACCGATAATAAGACTGTCCCAAACTAGTGATGTTTAAAGTACCAAATCCTTTGTGTCCCGTCAAGTTAACACAAAACAGTCTATAGTACTTCATCTATGAATGGCCGAACATGATGGGGAGATAAGAGACAGAGAATACTACTACTCTAAGGTCTAGTTAGATAATAATATTGCATAGAAGAGATGATAAATAAATTTAATATTAAAGAACATGAATGCAAAAAGAGAATGTAAATAGACCAATTCACAAATATGGTTTACTTGATTTGCGCAGAACTTGGAACATAAGAGCAAGGAAGTCGACAATATGATATGTTTAGAGATTCACCGAAATCCACTCTTCTTAAATAATTATTCTCCCCAATGATGTCAGCTATGTCAGTGTAGCGGCGTTTGAGTTTACTACTCTTTACCCTGATTGTATAAAACCACTGCGACTTTCTTCTCCTCGTCAATCAAGAAATCCACATGAAGAAGATTTGGTGTCATATTAAATTTTAAGAACCTGCTCCACGATATTGCATCGGGCTCAATCTTGTTTGTAACCCAAATCTCCATCTCATATGTATCCCACCGCTTGAATAACATCGCAAGCTGCTCATCCTTAACCACAGATAGAGACACATTATGTCCATTGAAGGGCACATCTAGACGCGGTCCGAATCTCTTTCTTGTAAAATCAAAACTAAATATGAAATAATCAAATGATTCTTTATCGTTAGCATACCAGTAATTTCCCTTCAAAGACCCGAAATGTGTAATACACATTATATCCATTTAAGAGTGACATTGGGAACTATCCATGAATTAGATCTCAAATCGTATATTTCGAGGTTATTTGGGTATTTACCATAAAGCCTCAAGATCTTGTGGCTACCGCAGGATTTGTCGTACCCGAGAGCAAACGTTTCTCTTCCACCATACATTTTGTGGCGTTTGATACATTTTGGTATCCCACAATACGGGTTCCAAACCACAAAACTAGTATCCAATACGAATAACAATAAACCATTGCAGTGAAAGACCTGAGATCTACGGCATAGTTCATGTGAACTGTCGATGCTGTTAAGTTTACCTTTAAGCTTGATAGATATATAGATCAACGTTGTTGTTTTGAATTCCATGGAGATTGAAGGCAATCAAATAGACCTCATAATCCATGATCATCAGAAATTCTCTTTCCCCTGATTTGGCTACATTGCCGATGTGCTTATTTGTAAAGCTCTGATCTTTTGTTAAAGCGTTCCAGTTTTTGCAAGTAGATCGCACTGCTTTCAGAGATGCCAAGGGAACCCTAGCGAGAATCTCCTCAATCAAATCATGTGGAAGATTGGACATCATCATCGTCCGTTTCACGTTTCAAACAAGATCGGTCGATTTTATCAAAACTAAGAACTTATTAACAAAAGCTCTTATTATTTCCTCTGTGGTTGCTGGTTTCTTCCGGAGAGGAAGTAGATAGATTTTTATTGAAGACACAACAGAAACCCTAGATTTAGTTATAGCTTATGAAGTTGTTATAACAGCAAAGATCCTAGCTTGCGGAAATCAAGTGAAGACGTTAAATTCTTGTTATTGGTCCTGTCTTATTCTCGGTCCATTATATGTATTAAAGAAAGGCCCACCTTTTAAAACATCGTGGCCGAAAAATCATCTTCCTCCCAAAATCAGCAATAACTTTTTCTTAAATTCTGTATTCTCATCATTTTGTCGAACTTATCGAACACATTTGAACTGAGTTTTGACTTTACAATAACAAGTTGAGGTGGTCAATCTTCTTCTTGAAACTGGAGGTGGTGCTCACCGTGAAGGAGGGGCAGCCTCGTAAGTTGCTTTTACTGCACCCATTTTCTAGCAATTAGAGACTTATATTCATGTCTATGGGGTGTTAGAATCTCGTCACTTGGCGTTCTTTTAATACACAATTCTGGTTATTTTATAATTCATGCCTTTCACACTCTGGCCTGACTATAATTTCATTTGAGTTTTCCTCTACTCGGGGATTAACTCTAAATGCCTTGAATTGTTTATTATGAACCTGATTATCTTCTTTGAAGATAAATTCCTGATGGGATTTGTTTTTCTACTTGTGATGCATATACTTTCGTTATCAGAAACTTGACTGGGAAGCTTTATTAATTGATCTTCTGCCACTTCCTGATATGTTCACTGATGCTAATTTAGCCCGCTCTGAAGAAGCAAACCTCAGAGATGACGATGGTGCGAAACAAGTATTCTTTGGCGGAGAACGCTTTTTAGAAGGAATTTCTGGCCAAGTATATGTAAATAATTGTTTTTTCCATTCTCTTTTACTCGTATATTTGATATTAAAGCAGGATGTCTGAATGCAAGAGATGTTTTGGTACCTAATTCATTACCCCTGATGGTGGCCTCTTGTTCAGATCACAGTTCAGAGAACAGCACTAAACAGTCCACTTGGGCTTGAAGTCCAGTTCACTACAGGAAATTTGACTATTGATAGCAGCCGAAAAACGCTATATATCTTATCGATAGCGGTTTGGTAAACGCTCTCTCATCCCCCGCGATAAAAAGTCGGACACTTTAGTTAATTGAGAGATAAATTAATATTCAAAGAACATGAATGCAAAAAGAGAATGTAAACAGACCAATTCACAAATATGGTTTACTTGATTTGCACAGAACTTGGAACATAAGGGCAAGCAAGTCGCCAAGATGATATGTTTGGAGATTCACCGAAATCCACTCTTCTTGAATAATTATTCTCCCCAATGATGTAAGCTATGTCAGTGTAGCTGAGTTCGAGTTTACCACTCTTTGCCCTGACTCTATCGAAAACCACTGCGACGTTCTTCTCCTCGTCAATCAAGAAATCCACATTAAGAAGATTTAGTTTCATATTACATTTTAAGAACCTTGTCCACGATATTGCATCAGGCTCAATCTTGTTTGTAACCCAAATCTCCATCTCAAATGTATACCACCGCTCGAATAACACCGCAAGCTGCTCATCCTTAACCACAGATAGAGACACATTATATCCATTGAAGGGCACATCTAGACGCGGTCCAAATCTCTTTCTTGTAAAATCAAAACTAAATATGAAATAATCAACTGATTCTTTATCGTGAGCATACCAGTAACTATTTCCCTTCAAAGACCCGAAATGTGTAATAGACGATATATCCCATTTAAGAGTGACATTGGGAACCATCCATGAATCAGAGCTCAAATCGTATAATTTGAGGTATTTACCATAAAGCCTCAAGATCTTGTGGCTACCGCAGGATTTGTCGTACCCGAGAGCAAACATTCCTCTTTCCTTATATGGGCGTTTGATACATTTTGGTATCCCACAATACGGATTCCAAACCACCAAACTAGTATCCAATACGAATAAAAATAAACCATTGCAGTGAAAGACCTGAGATTTGTGTGATACTCTATCTGAACTGTCGATGCTATTAAGTTTACCTTTAAGCTTGATAGATAGATAAACGTTGTTGTTTTGAGTTCCATGGAGATTGACACCAATCAAATAAGCCTTATAATCCATGATCATAAGAAATTCTCTTTCCCCTGATGTGGAAACATTGCCGATGTGCTTATTTGTAAAGCTCTGATCTTTTGTTAAAGCGTTCCACTTTTTGCAAGTAGATCGCACTGCTTTCAGAGATGCCAAGGGAACCCTAGAGAGAATCTCCTCAACCAAATCTTGTGGAAGATTGGACATCATCATCCTCCTCCGTTTCATGTTTCAAACAAGATCGGTCGATTTTATCAATAACCTTTTTTAAAAGCTCTTATTGTTTCCTCTGTGGTTGCTGATTTCTTCCGGAGATGCTGTAGATAGATTTTTATTCAAGACACAACATAAACCCTAGATTTAGTTATAGCTTATGAAGTTGTTAAGCAAAGATCCAATAGCTTGCGGAAATCAAGTGAAGACGTGGAGGACACGTTTCCTAAATTGATGTCTTGTTATTGGGCCTGTCTTATTCTCGGTGTATTAAAGAGAAGGCCCAGCTTTTGAAACATTGTGGCAAAACAAATCATCTCTTCCTCACCAAATCAACAATAACTTCTTCTTTCATATAGTGTCGAACTCCATCCATCGCGCACATTTGAACCAAAAAAACTTTATTCGACAAAATAGAATTTTAGTGACACATATCCATCTTTCTATATGTTTTGTTCAATAGTCATGGAGATTCAATGCAACTAGCCAAAGTTTGATGATTAGCTTCAATGTGGTAAAAATTCACGGTTCCAAAACATAGCAGAACTTGAATTAAAATCATAAGTCATCCAAACTAGTGATGTTTGAAACCAAAGATATATATCTCATCCAACCATTAATGGCCGATATGATGAGGACAGAAGAGATAGAGAATACTAGACTACTCTTCAATAGTTCAATGATATAACTCGTCGGTCATATCTTCACACGTGCGAACCGAGTAGCCTCGCACGTGCCATCCTTCTTACACAGCAACAATAATTTTCTTTTTTTTCCTCTCATCTTCAAGATTCCAACAACACATTTGATAGAGAGTTACAGTCTCTCTCTCGTTGTGTGAATTCCCATTTCTTTATTTATTAATTACACAAAAACAAAAATCTCTAATGTCGTAAAGACGCAACAATCTCGATTCCACGTCTTTTGCTTTTCCACGAGATAAACAATTTCTCGGATCTGGGATCATCGCAATCGGCAAATTCAATGAGCTGTTGATCCATCTTTGTGAATTCGAAATCACAGGATCGGCAATGGAGTCAATACTGGCACGAGCCTTGGAGTATACACTCAAGTATTGGCTCAAATCATTCACCAGAGATCAGTTCAAGCTTCAAGGCCGTACTGCTCAGCTTTCTAATTTAGGTCCGTGTTTTTTGGTCTATAGTGCGGGAAAAGATTGTGTGTTTTGTGTTTCTTCTGATTTGGATTTTGTGTTTGCAGACATTAATGGTGAGGCTATACATGCTAGTATGGGTTTACCACCAGCCCTTAGTGTGACCACTGCAAAAGTTGGGAAATTGGAGATCATGGTTTGTGTTGTACTCTTGCTTCTCTGATTTAGTAGCTGAGGAACATCTAATTGGGAATGAGTAGCAAAATTCTTATTGAATTGGGGGGTTGTAGCTGAATCTGTACATCTTAGTTTTCACCTTTACTAGATATGTTTAAGATTGTCAAGAACATGGATTTGATTTGTGAAAATTTCTCAAGGAAAATAGAAGTGTGACACCTATACTAGAATTATAGCTATGCAAATGTTTTCTGTTTTGATTAACCGATGAGATCTTCTACCTTGTTCTACACAAGAATTATTATTTTTTTGTTTATTTTCTTCTCATTTTCCTCTTCATACAGCTTCCGTATGTCAGCAATGTACAAACTGAACCCATAGTTGTGCAAATCGATAAACTTGATCTTGTTCTTGAAGAAAATCCTGATGCTGATGTGACAAAGGGTCCAAGCAGGTACTGAAATCCCTACTTTCATCTGTTTTGCTTCTACTCAGTCTTGACTCAGGCTTGCTTAATCTCCTAGAATATTTGATTGAGTCTTTCATTTTTCCTTCAGTACTCAGTCTCCTACCGCCTCTGGGAAAAGTAATGGTTATGGATTCGCTGACAAGGTGAGGTATCCCTGCTACTTGGTCAATATTCAAAAAATTTATCTCGTAAATTACAGAACTAGTTTTTAACTTGGTGGTTCTAATGGTCGAGCCGCTTCTAAGATTGATGCAAACAAAACCAATAGATACCATGTGCCGTATTCTCTACAAATAGGAGCTTATAATTTCCATCTCACATTTAAGACCATTTTCCTAAGGAAAGGCTGATAATGTTTTGGCCAATATCTGTTTGTATTGGAAGTCTTGGTTAATTAGCCAGTCTAAATGACTAAATGAAAAAAATGAAGAAATAGACTGTACAGGTGATAATTTCTATCACTTGTGTAGTTGGGTAGGTTGTTTTGAGCTTGGTTTTTTATTGGCCTTTCTTAGGCATGTGGTTGAAAACTAGCTAAGCGTATGATTCTTTTGTTTGTTGAAGCAATGATGTCAATTTGCCAGAGTGTCTTTGTTCGGGTTTATAGTTTTATTCATTTCCGATATAGAGGTACTCTTGCAATTATCTTTTATATGTTGATCAGATTGCAGATGGAATGACTTTACAAGTTAAGGTGGTCAATCTTCTTCTTGAAACTGGAGGTGGTGCTCACCGTGAAGGAGGGGCAGCCTGGTAAGTTGCTTTTACTGCACCCATTGTCTAGCAATTAGAGTCTTATATTCATGTCTATGGGGTGTTAGAATCTCGCCACTTCTTTGATACACAATTCTGGTTATTTTATAATTCATGTCTTTCACACTCCGGCCTGACTATAATTTCATTTGAGTTTTCCTCTACTCGGGGATTAACTTTAAATGCCTTGGATTGTTTATTATGAATGTCTAAGCTCTTATACTTTGTATCTAGGGCTGCTC
>OVBW01000894.1:0-18115 GCA_900406355.1 Erysimum pusillum | reverse complement strand
ATTCATCATTTTGATTGGTCGATGCATTCTTTATTTTAGGGGTGATATGTATCTAAAACATTAAAGGTGTCCATTTATATACCAATAAATTTATTTTACAAAATGTAAGAAAACCTTTTGGAAATGTATTAAATTGAAGAAAACTGGTCAAATCGTGTTGGTCAAACTGATGTTTTTTTTTCTTTCTAACCACACAATAACTAAAATCTGACTATTTAATAAGTTGCTCAATCTGGAAATGAAAATACTAATTTACAAAATTTATATTTAAAAATATGGTCAAAGTGACTTTTGGTCGTCATTTTTATATGGTGGTAAAAGAAAAGTAGTTTTATCTATTATTTTAACATCTTCTAAAAATTTTTAATACTTTAATTAATTTTTGTTCTAAAAACTGTGAGAAAGTAACTAAAAATGAAGTTTCTTAAAGCTCTTCTTCCTTTAAATTGTCTTTGAAAATTGATTTTATTACAAAAGAAAAGAGATAAGATTGAAAATTTAATTATGAGCCAAATTTTTTTTTTTTGAAAGTTAGTTTTGTCTTTAATACAAAAGAAGAAAGAAATCTTTTTGGTTTAATTGTTAATTTTATCACTATATTAGCTTTATTTGATTTATAGCCATTAATTCATAGAGAAACCAATTGACTTTTTTACCTGACTAAATCAAAATAAATATTCAACAAAAAATTTTGTCAAAAAAATTAAAAATACATGTACTTAACACCAACATCAAAACGAGGACTGATGACTCCAGACTCCACACTTGTTCAACAACAATCTTACCAGACCTGTGGTCATCAACATACTCAAACTCGCCAATGTAACCTTAAATCCATGAGAAACAAGAGTGGCAAAAGCATCAATACACTTGAAACATCTGTAAGAAAGTAAGAAATGGAGTCAAAATTACCACATCGTGCTTTTGCATGACGATAATGATAACTTTAGAAGAAGGCCTGATCATAGTCTGCTCTTTCCTCTCTTCTCTGCATTGTACATACTCTTAAGAGCATCATTGAGGACACTGATTCGCACCATTCTTCAAATTTTAAAAAACTGCAAAATCATAAACAATAAATTTGAACTTCATCAATCTTACATAGCTTGATAAAACTTGCAAACAATACAAAATTTCCTAGCAACAGAGCAAGTAAACATCAATACAAGCATTGTAAAACATCTACACCTTTTATAAACACTGTACATTTTATAAACAGAGCAAGCAAACATCAATACAAGCATTGTAAAACATCTACACCTTTTATAAACACTGATGCAATGTACATTTTCTTCCAAATACGAGTTCATGCTTCCAAGAACCTCTACACTGAAATGCAACGAATTAACTACGGGCGTGTTCCAAAAAGCAATAAAGCAGATCATATACATATAAACCTCCGTTCAGATTTCTCTCTCAGAGCAGCTTTGATCGTCTAACCCGATTCAATTAATTTTTGTAAAATTCTAACATGACATCAGTTATGAAACCATATGAACAACAAACTCGAGTGGTAGTTGGGATCGCCATCGGAGGAGTGAGCCCCTGTGCAGCTGTGCTCCATTGTAAGGCGATTTTCTAAAACAACACAATCTCCTAATTATCAACTGTTGTGGGGTAAATTCGCAATTAAAGAAAGACATGGGGCATATTTATAAAGACCGGAATATTACAAATGAGCATAAAGACAAAAATAAATAGTAGATGCATAAAAATTACAAGAAAAAAATAAAAGAAAAAGTTAACCGAATAATGATAAATCATTGAAACAGTTGAACTAAAAAAAAAAGGTGTAAATATTTGTTTAAAAAAGAACGAGGATAAATAACTTTTATTGGATGATATGAGCAACTTCTATACAAAATTCTTCCGAATATGTGTGATTTTAAAATTATTTTCATATATATATACAACATATGAGAGTTTTTTTTTTTTAAAATGATGATATTCTTAAAATCATAAGTGATTTTCCTTGGAAACTTATAAAATAGTTATAAAACGTAAAACGACTAAAATTTTAAAGGGCAATTTCCAAAAATACCACCATTTTTGTTTTTGGGACAAAAATACCACCAAAATGAAATAATTTTTTTAATTTTTAAACTTTAAATTCTAAATTCTAAACACTAAACCCTACCCCAACCCTACCCCATAAATACTAAACCCTAAATTGTAAAATAAGCAACCCAAACCAAAAATTTAAAATTCCATACCTATGAACAATTAGTGGTATTTTTGAAAAGAAAACTTTTTTAGTGGTATTGGAGGGAATTTCTCAATTTTAAAGTTTATAAAAGTTTTACACCAAAATAGCAAATAAGAAATATATCAAGGTCACATAATTTAGAAATTTTACAACAAAATACATGATAAATAGATATGATACATAGTTTTTATAATCGAGTAGAAATCCGACCTACGTCATGAATCAAAAAATATGTTTAACAGTTCTATTTTTGAGTTAAATATTATTTATATAAAAGATTACAAAAAAATCAGATATAATGATGATGTTATATAGATGATGTTAATAATATAATATAAAATCTTTTATAGTTGTATATGATCTTAAGTATAGTTTAAAGAAATTGATAAAAATAAGAAAATAGTAAGCAAAATATAAGAAAAATATAAGCAAAACATAATAAAAAATATAAAAGACTTATAACAAAAGTATTAATATTGTTATACTCGCGCGATGCGTGGGTTTTCTCTTCTAGTGTGTATATAAACCCGCAATTGTACAGTTTTGATTAATTAATGAGAATGAGATTTAATTAGTAATAGAAACCGCAGCCAAAATCATTCCAATCCACACTTGAGTAACTTTCACAAAGGCAACCGCCAGTAATGGCACCAACGCCCCAAGAATAAATGCAAAGGCAGATGCGGCACCTGCTTGTGTAGGATTCGGCAGCTTCGTTTCCTCTGTCTCTCCTCGTCTCATTATGTCGTTCTCAAAGGAAACGGAGACAAACTCTCCGATGGCCGTGGTACATGCTCCTACGAATAAACGGGCAAAAGAGATTAAGATCATGATCATTTTGACGTCTCTCTTGACTGCCCAAAAACCCATATCAGTGAAGCGGCGGAGACAAGACCGTGAATGGCACCGAGCATGGCGGCTCGTAGCCATGGAAGTCGTTTGGAGTAGTCGAAACCGGCCTGTTCTTGATCTCTCTCCATCCTGTGTCTAGGTTTGTTAGGTCTTTTGGTTTCGTAGTTATTGTTTGTAGTCAAATTGTTTTTTTTTTTGGACAAACTGACAATTTTCATTAAGCTTAAGTCTCAACCTCACTCAAATGAGGAGGGATTACAACCATCACAAAAGTGAAGTACAAGATAACAATGCAAGAAATTAATGCTTGAAAGTACACTAAAATAAGGTAGGATAGAGATAGACTGAAAATACAACTCAACACCGGAGCTTCTTTATGTGTTTTTGATATGAAAATGAATTAATACACGTAACAAAGAATGGTTTAATGGTTTCGTAGGGCACGTGCCTTACCTAATGCAAATGTAAACTACTCTACTAATTTTGCATATCCACTAATTTTGGAATCGAGTTTCACAAAACTAACAATGGGTTACATTCAGAAGGTTTAGTTTTTAGACATCATGGTATCAATGTAACAAGTTCCATTTAGTTTACCGAATATAAAAGTTAATGAGAACTTGAATAATATTTTCAATTTTTTAAACGAATAAAATTAACTCATTTAGCAACAATTAAATAATCGTTTGATAAAGTTCATATAATAAAATTATATTATCATAAAATTCAAGTATAAGAGTTAGCAAACTTCTAAAATTGGGCTATAGAATGTTAGTCACCTGGGTCAAGATTGTATTTCACAGGAGTTGATTTAGAATATCATTTTGTAGTTCCTATCTTGAATCAAATTCCAATAATAAACTAAAAAAAGGTTTAAATCGACTAGACTACGAGTAAGTGAATTGATTGGAAGTCAAAAATTTATTATACATTGAAGTAAATATTTGAATAAAGAAAATCCAATCGGCATGTTCGTAAATAGTACTCATAGTTAATCAGCAAAATAGCGTATGCAAAAAAAAAAAATTTTGTTGTAAAACTTATGGTTGTATATTTTATTGAATAGGGAGAGTACATATATATAGGAATACACAAGTCCTAAATTCAATAGGAACATAAACCTAATTACAATGGGAATAGGTAGCGATGATGGGCCTTGTGAACTTGGACTTGTATGGGTCGGTTATGGAGATCCATCTTCAATGGTTTATAACACTCCCCTTGGATCTACGAAAAAGAGACAATGAAGCACCTCCACAAGCTTTCTACTGGAAGGCTGGAAGTACCGATTTAATTTGCTCCTGATTTCCAGAGAGATCTAAGGCGATTTTCTAAAACAACACAATCTCTTAATTATCAACAGTTGTGGGGTAAATTTGCAATTAAAGAAAGATATGGGGCAAATTTGTAAAGACCGGAAGTTGTGGGCAAATTCATAATTAGCGAAAGTTGTGGGGCGAATTCGTAATTATCAAAAGCTGTGGGGCAAATTTGTAATTATCGACAGTCATGGGGCGAATTCGCAATTATCGAAAGTTGTGGGGTGAATTCGTAATTTTCGAAAGTTGTGGGCGAATTCGTAATTATCAAAAGTTGTAAGGCATCAAATCTGGAAAACGAGTAGAACAAAGACAACTTAGGATAAAACGAACTAGCTAATAAGATTCAATAGCAAATAGGAAGCACATTAGATGATTCAGTCAAGATAAATGTCTAATGAATAGTTAAAACGCATGGCCTACCATTTGATCAACCAACATCAAAACCGTCTTCGAGACTTCCCTAGCAAATCCATCACTAAAGCATTTTCTGTTCATTCCACCTGCAGAAATAATTAACACACAATTAGCATTGTACTGATGATCAATCCCTCTAATGTCCAACAATGCAACAAACAAGTAGAGAATGAGAAAAGATAGAAATCATACTACTACAAAATGATTCGAGTTTAGATTGACGAAAAATATTGCAGCTAAAAAGCACCAATTCAAGAAGCTTAAACCTTGCTTAACAGATCATTTTAGAGCTAATAAGTTCAACAATTATCAATTTCAAAGACCCAGACGAACCAAATGAACATGATTTAAAATGAAAACATAGCAAATCTCAAATCAAATACCAATTTAGAGAATATCAATTCAACAAATACCAATTCAAGAGAGTATCAATTCAAAGACCCCCACACGAACCAATGAACATGATTAAAATTTAAAACAGAGCAGATCTCAAATCAAAATCTCTAAAATGGATTCATCTCATAGCTAGTGTGAACTGGAACATACTATGATCTTAACAACTACAATCTCGATCTTAAGTTCTTAACAGATACAATCTCCAGAATGGATTCGTCTCATAAGATCTTAATGTGACGAAATCAACAACAAACAGAAGACGCCAGTACGCATTAATTTCAAAATCAAAGAGTAAACAAAGGACCGAGAGGAGAACACGCACCAAGAGAAAAATATCTCCGAAAAGAACCACCACCGATCATCTTACGTTCGAGCTTGTACTTGCCGCCGATGATACGTTCCATGGAGGCTCCGATCAAAACCGAATCTGGATCACGCGCAAAGATACAGATAACGATTTAGGGTTTTTTTTTATCAAATTAAAAACAAATACGCTTTCTTTTAATCACAAAAAAGAGTTCTCTAACCTTGAAGTAGAGACTACTCTATTAGATTATAGAGATTGGTTTAGTGAAATTGGTTTTGTAATTGTATATAAACCGGTTTGTACCGGATAGAGATTTGTATATAAGAATCTCTATAATCTAATATACTCCGACGAACATTTCACTTTCTGGTGATCGACGATGTTCTAATTTCATTTTTGCAGAGAGATGAATTTGATAGCGATTTTAAATAATTAGAGAAAGAGAGACGTTACTGAATTTTAAAAATATCTGGAGAATTTGAATTTTGAACGTTGTGATGATTAGGCTAATACTATTAGACGTTGTGATTCTTCTAATCACGTGATAAGTAAGGCCAATTTGTGGAAGCCCTCTTGGTCCAGTGGTTGAGACCAAGGGTGTTGATTATGCTTCTACATCAGGAGGTCTGGGGTTCGAGCCCCAGATATTGCAATTTATTGGTGGATTTTCCACTTGGAGAGTTTATTGGTGGGTTTTCCACCTGGAGGTCTGAGTTTCAATTCCCGGAGTCAAGTTTACATGAGATCTTCAGCATGGTGCTGGTGCAACCACTGGATATGGATCTTCATAGATGCAGTAGATGTAATAATTCTCTTAATTTGTAATAGAATAATAAAATCAGTGTTAAAAAAAAAAAAAGTAAGGCCAATTTTAGCCCGTTAGCTTTGTTTTAACATCTTCACCGTCAGCTTAATTAAACGGTCAAAAACGATACAGGTAAATTAGACCCATAGTATATGCAGCAACAAAAATCCATATTAAAAAAATGTCTAGAGGTGAGAAAATATACACTAGTACTATTGTAAGTAATTTTATCCTACCAAAAAAAGAAAATTGTAAATAATTTTATAATCTAATATGTAAATTGAAAATCTTGAATTTTGAAAAAAAAAGAAAATTGAAAAAAATACACTTATTTTTACATTTGAGGAAATTTAATCATTAGCAAATAAATGTGTTACCTAAAATCATCGGCCGTAAGCATGAGAGCAAAAATCACCAACGAATGTAATAGAAGAGATGGAAACTTTATAAGTGTCATTAGTTTTATTTAAGGAGAATGCAACAAGAGACCCGTCGTTCCCCTCTTCTCCGTTTCCGAGCTTTCGTACCGATCAAGCCGCCGTTGAAGCCATCTGTGATAATGTCCGCTCGACCAAGTTTAACAACTAGGAGTATTATTCTTCTTCCGGTGTTCCTGTCGCTAGGACGTAAGATTACTTCTTTCTTGTTATTTATTATTTATTATTTTTTTTTTCGTTCTCTTTTGATATTGTCTGTTCTTGCTATTTGAGTACTCAAAACGTTTAATTGGTTAAATGAATACAATGTTCTGATTACGGATTACATGTTTTTTTTTTTTTTTTTTTTTTTGTTAAAGGATTACGGATTACATGATTTCAATATCAATTTGTACAAACTAGTCTCTGTCTAATTTTTCTTAGACCATATTTGCTATGTAATCCGAATATGTAAGAACTTAACAAAAGCTTTGGAGAAAGGATTGATGAATTGTTGTTTCTTTTTATATCCAGTCTTGATAGGGCTGTTGCAGAGTACCTGTCTCGCGATATATCTTACCAGATATCTCCAAATGATGTTCATATCACAGCTGGTTGTTTGCAAGCCATTGAGATTTTGATATCCGCACTCGCAACGTTGGGAGCCAACATTCTGCTACCTAGGCCTACTTACCCGATGTATGATTCCGGAGCGGCTTTCTGCCAACTCGAGGTTCGTTATTTTGACCTCCCACGGGAAAATGGTTGGGATGTTGATTTTTAATGCTTACTAACTATATATATACGCTTCCAACAGTTACATGCTTTCTAAATATTTTAAAAACTCGATAATACTATTCCTAACGTTTTAACTTCCGTGTATCCGCTTCTGATTCCATGTAGTATAACCTTAAACCAGACCAATGACGGAAGCTTTTCATGCTGATTCGGTACCACCTATTTGGATAAAGGAGGCTTTCTAAATCTTGTTACGTTTGTTTTTTGCTATATCTTTTGTTGTCAAAAAAAAAAAAAAAAAAAAAAACGATGTAGAAGAGTTCCAATGTCAGTTGCCCCAATGGTGAAATCCTTGACCTAAGCATGTTGGCAAGAGATACCCCAAGAATTTGGACTCTCGAGACACTATAGAACAACAAGAAGTTAAACAGATATCACAAAACCAGATATATAACAACAAATGTCAAGGAAAGGAAAAAGAAACTTGTCGTATGTAGTATAGCGCATCCGATGAGTGTTTCTCCACATAATCGTAAAGCTCAAGCAACATTTGCTTGTTGATGCAAAGCAAAGGCTTTGGGAGCTTAACCTTATATATGTGAATTGATGAATGAGCTGATTGGAAAAAAAAAAGTACAAAATAACCATAAATTTTGAGATGCATGTTGTCACTTACACTCGAGCTAAGTTCGTAAGTTTCAGTGGTATAAGTCTCACGGAATCCGGAATTCAGTCGTTGTTGCCAAAGGAGAGGTGAGCACGTTATGCTCGGAATGTTGGATGACCAGGGACATTCATGTCTGCAAAAGATATAATAAAACTTGTGATTAGAACAAGAAGATAGATAGAGATTATAAAGAGTAAAATGAAAACAAAATGCCATAAAATGTACCAAATGGGGTTATGATGAAATCATAAACAAGAAACAACTCGGGCAGCTTGTAAGTCAGTGCCTCTGTTCCAGAAAGGGTTTCACGTCCTATGCTTGACCATACTCGAGTGATATCGTGTGATAAAGTGTTTAGAATGTTGAAAGCATGAGAAAGAGTGGACGAGGCCATCAATGCTTGAATGGTCAGGTCAACTGGCTTACCATACTCCACTGCCCTTATCAATAATGCATAAATAGCATTTTCTTTGCCATTTTCAAAGCAGATGGAGACAGTGTTAGCAAGAGTGGCCTTTTCCATAAAACAATTCTTGAAGATTACAAGTCACTGCAATCAATTCCATTTGTAAAGTGAGCAAAAAGGAGACAATTGGACAATTTTTGCACAAGAAAGGAGCACCAGTTCATACAGAGACTATCATTCACACAAAAAAACCAGAGGAATACTGGAACTTGAGAGCCCCAAAGATATTATAAATTACACTTTCTAATCGTAGTCAAATTGGACCAAATCGTGGATCTTGAATTGTAAATCGTGAATCGGTGGTTACACCTATTAGAACCAAAAAAATGTGTGTCCACTACTTGAAATGTCTTGCTATTATTTCTTGCGACAATGTATATTTCTGAAAACACTATAACTTCACAAATGTATTGTCTTGTAATTATCATAACGTACAAGGATAAATTAGTATTTACCCCAGCATGACCTCACCTTAAAAAAATAAGATCTTTCATATTATTTTTTGAAAAACTTGTTTATATATGTCTAAAAAACCCCCCGAACTTTCTAATTACAAGACATTAGGGAATAATATGAAAGTCAACAGAAGTTGTCTAATTAAAACCTTTCCGGCCTAGAGCAGCCTTCAAAACATCAACAAGCACAAAGTTGTCTAGGAAATTCAGATCTACTTCATACTTGGTAAGTGCTTCTTTAATCTCTTCAACATTCACTTTGTAGTGTTCAACAAGTCCGGGGAGCAACATGTCATTGATTTTGTTCACAAAGTTCTCCTCAAACCACTTTAAACTTGTTTGTCAAATAAGTAATACTGCTATGGTACACTCAAGGTTTCTTATATATCAAGATATTTCTTAGTAAGCAGACCGACATCCAGAAATCGAATTGGACGAGATGGAGATTGTTCAGTGTATATAAAATCCTGGTCCTCTATTATGAACGTCAAAGGGTTAATAAGAACTATACCAACCCCCGTTCTGCCCCTATTCTTTTTCACAATATTGATAAAAGCAACACTTCTCCTTTCTTTAATTTTAGCTTACGCTATTTAAACCATGAACTATAAGAAAAGCCATTTAAACCATGAACATCTGTTGACTTTCTATTTAAACCATAAAGCATCTAATTTTAGATACCATAAAAAAGCGTATAAATGTATAGTTATTTTTATTCAAATATTAGCCCAAATGAATACTCATGTTACTGACTTTATTCCCACGACTTTCATTATTGTTACTAAACCATTTGCTTGTTTTTATTATTCTTATTATTATAAAAAAAAAAAAGATTTTTCATATTTATTTTTTTGAAAAACTTGTTTACATATGTCTAAACTTTAAAATCAAATTATAAAATAGTATAAAAACAAATTCATAAAATTAAATAGTTAAATAATGTGAATGATTCCTGCCCTTTGCCACATAAATTATCCAGCTGTATCTAATTTTAGATACCATAAAAATGCCTATAAATGTATAGTTATTTTTATTCAAATATTAGCCCAAATGAATACTCCTGTTACTGACTTTATTGCCACGACTTTCATTATTGTTACTAAACCATTTGCTTGTTTTTATTATTATTATTATTATCTTTTAATCGTAATCCGAATTTTTATCATTCGATTAATCCAATATAATCGGCAAATAGCTTACTCATTATGTTTTCTAATTGATTTAAAAGCATATTACTATCTGAAGAGACAAAATATAGCAATTTAGTAAATTATGCGCTCGAGTAAAATCGATCATTAGTATAAATCTATATGACAACGTAGTAGACTACTACCACTTGTTTTTTTTTTATTATTAGTTTTTTAATTAAAACTGTTATGGTGACCCATAATCTAGAATCTCAATAAACAAGTTGTTCCAAAACAAAAGACAATTATCCAAATTCAAATAAAGTGAAGACATGATTTGAGAGAATCTCAATTATTCCAGCACTTGAAACAATGAATCTAGTCGAGCAATCAACAAAACTTTTGAGTATATTGGAGAATGTAGAGAAAACAAAAACAAGTTGTACATAAGTGGCACACTACTTCCTAATCTTATACTGTATGTTTTGGTTTTTAGGTTTTGTAAGTACGACTATAGGTTGGCTTAAAGTTATGCATTTTTTTAAAAAAAAATTCGCATGTCTATAAAGGTGTGATATTTGTGATGCATTAAATTTCTATGGCAAGACTATTCATTAAATTCTTCTTTATAACTATAAATACATATGGGATATAAAAATTTTCGTAGATTTTGAATTCAAACATACGGATTTTGAAATAACATGATTTTACCAATGAATTTGAATAATTTATATTTTCCACTTTCAAATTTATAAAAATCTAATGTGGATTTTGAAATCTAATACTAAATCATTAAACGAATAACACGAGATTTTAACTAATATTAAGAAATCAATGAATATTTAACATGTGATTTCAACAAAAATTTGAAAATCAAGGATTCAATAACACATGATTTTTCTTTAAATTTTTAAATCAATTAAATTTCATAAACAATAAACCCCTAAAACTCAAAACCCTACTATTTGATATACTATATTGCTCATATATAGACGAATTTATCAATAATACTGATTTAATATGTAGGGTTTTGAAGTCAACGTGTACGTTCGTGAATTATAATTATTTTCTAGATTGTTTACAACGACGCCGTTTTATTATGGGCTAAGCCCAAATATTTTGAGTCCACGAGAGAATTATTCAGTATGGATATTCTAAGAAATGGCGTCGTTTTATCTCTGGGCAATAGGCCCAAATACTGTATGTAAAAACTTCAAAAATTAAGGGTTTTGAAGCCGCGAGAAATATTTGCCGTCGCCGATGTCGTGAAGCAGAAGAAATCGAAGTAATCTTCCACAACTGCAGAAATATTTGTCTTTTTTCCGGTGAGTCTGAAATTTTCACGGCCGACCTATCTATTAAGCTCCACCGAGTATTTTTCTTGGCTTCAGTTTAAGTTTGTGTACCCAAATCTTCTCCGGTTCTGTAGCGTTTCTCTGGTACGAAGTCATTCACCTCTCTTTCTCTCTTTCTCTCAACCGTTGTCTTCTCTGAATTTGGTTTCCGTGTATTCTGCTTTGTCTTTCTTGTTTTCGTCGCAACTATATGGCTTTTTGTTGAATTTAGTTCGTTTGTGTAGATGTTCTACACTCTTGAATCTAGCTTTTTATCTGTATCGAATGTTCTTGAGTTTCTTCCTTGAGTCATTTTAAAGTGATTTGATTCAATTGAGGGATCTTCGGATTGCTAGTGAATGGTTATCTTCTTACTTCACACTTTCTTTTGATCATAATTGTTAGAATAATTTAGAACTTGACATTAACTATGAATTGAGTGTTTTCTTTTATCGATCTTCCGCATGGTTTATAATGACCTGGTAGGTTACCGAGGAAAGAGTTTATTTAACTTGCATTGTAACTAAAATTCTGTATGTTTGTACGGAATGATGTCGGAGTGTAAGGAAGATGAACAAGGTAGATGCATGAGTCTATGTTACATGATGTCATGACACATGCTTTCTTTATGATAGATGGCGACGAAGAGGAAATTTAGAGCAGTATCCGTCGCTGCCGCACCAATGAAGGATTGCAAAACACGCAAGGTAAGAAATTTCGGATTATTTTGTTGATTCTTGAAATTGATTTTGTATATTTGTTCGATTCTATTTCTATTTGTTTTTGATTCAGTTTGCTTCTTTATTCTCTTTCGCCTTCCTAATGACATCTCCTTACCATCTCTATATTGATTTTTGTGTGTGTTCAGCTAACTGAGAAGATCCTGAAAGAAGCCTATGCGCAGCAAAGGGAGGTTGAGGATGAAGAAAACGCCGAGACACTCCCCATGAACGCCTTTTTCAAGCAGGCACTGTATGAGTCTGAAGATGTTATCGATCATGTTGATGAGGACGAGTTTCAGAGCCATTTACATTATCGAGTGAGATTAATTCCTTCCTCTACTTATCTACTTATGACTACCTGGAGCGCGCAGCAACATGTTTATCTAGTTTGAACATTATAGCTTTAGTTTTCTCCTATGTGATAAAGATTTTTATTAATGACAACCAATCATTTGAGTGTTATTTGATCGTTAGCTTCAGATTTGGATTGTTACTCATGGCATATAAATCTAAATTTGTACAAGGATATGTCCTGCACCGAGGAGGAAGAGAAATTATTGCAAGATGCCTTCTTTCACAAGGATGGGGCTTCAATAGCAAAACGTCTCTCTCATACTATTACTTCTTCTCGCAAGGAGCTTCAAGATAAAGATGTTGCTTCTCCAGGTTTTGTTTCATAATTTCATCTCTGTGGATATATTTTTTTTTTAAGGTGCTAATTCTTTCTTTCTGGTCTTGTAGGTTCAGCTTGTGTTTCTGGCCATTTTCGAAAGTAACCTTCTTCTCTCTTTATCCTTCTCCTTGCAAAGTCACTTTATTATAAAGGTCTAACTGGTATCTCAGATAAATACCGGAATAATGGAATGACTGAATAGTTGTAGATTAATTAAACGCTAAAAAACTAATTTTAGTAGATTAATCACGTTTTATTCTTTCTAGTTATAATTTTAACACGCTAGTATAGTATATAGCGGAATCATTTTTTTTTTAAACGTAAGAACGTGAAAACTTGATGAATATGTTGAATGGTAAAACATAGCGGAATCATGTTTTGAAAACGTGAAAAAGTGAACAAGTGGTATACTACCCCAAAGTGCAGTTTTTTGAGTTTTCTATCTGATATAACCCACCCCCAAACGATGCAGGCTAGGAGAGTTTATGAGTGTATACACGCAGGGGAAAATGCCGAAAGCTCTTAACTATGTTACTAGACTACAAAATTGGGAAAGTTTATTAAAGTTGACTCAACCAGAGAATTGGTCCCCCAATGCCATGTTCAAGGCTACAAACATGTTCGCCTCCAGCAGCAAAGCTGAACGCTTCTTTGAGCTTTTTCTTCTTCCTAGGGTGAGAGAAGATATCAGAGTCAACAAAAAGCTACATTTTTCTCTCTACCAATCTTTGAAAAAGGCACTCTTCAAGCCCGACGGATTCTACTGTGGAATAATATTTCCCCTGTGTAAGGTATGTGTGTTCTTTGCGAGTTTTTCTCTTTTCTTTGATTTGATTCGATTCGATTAGATTCTAACTTGCATTTTTTTTACAGTCTAGAACGTGCACCATCCGCGAGGCCCAAATTATAGGGAGCATAATACAGAACTATTCCATTCCTGAAAAATTTTCAAGGTAATAAGGATTTATCTTTTATCTTTCTGAGAGTTTTTGCCAAATTTTTGGACAAAACCAAATTATTTCTGCTGCAGTCCCGCCTTGGCATGTTTGGCGGAGTTGGAGTTTTCGGGCACAACAAGGTAGATGCAGGCTATACCTTACACTTACATTTGTTATATGTGCCCTTCTTCGGTTACATTGTGTTTTTTGTTTTTGGGTGTGCAGTTACTTCATGAAAGTTATTTTGGAGAAGAAATATGCGCTGGCGCATCTGGCGATTGATGCTGTCGCTTCTCACTTTTTGAGATTTCATAAGGAGACAAAAGTCATGCCGGTCATTTGGCACCAAGCTCTTCTCGCCTTTATGCAACTGTAAGGAAGAAGAAGAAGAGTTGTTCATTTTCAGGCATAGTAAGTCGGCTTTTGTGTATCATGTCAACTTTTACTTTTGTAGGTACAAGCATGAAATAAGAAAGGAGGATAAAGAGAGTCTCACAAGTTTACTTGAGAAGCAAAATCACGAATGTGTATGACCACTTTCCCTTGTCTCAAAATCTAGTATTTTCGGTTCTTTTTCAATTAACCTTATTTACCGTTATTGCAGATTACTCGTGAAATTGTGAGAGAGCTTAAGAGTAGCAGAAGCCGTGGAGAGAAGGAGAATGATTTACATTCAGCTTCTATGATCAACAACAAGCCGATCAAAGAAGACTGGCTTGACATGCCACAAGTTCCAATGGAAGATGACTAGTGATTATCTATATCCGGTTTTCCAATTACCGGCAAATTGTCTGTGAACCTTTTTCGGATTGTGTGTTAAATTCCTATTTATGCTACGAATCTATGTTTCGACGATTTGTAACTGTTTTAACTAAATCACAATGTCTCTGGATCTTTTCGTTTTGTAATAAAATCAATTTTCAAAGACAAATTAAAGGAAGAAGAGCTTTAAGAAACTTCATTTTATTATTTACTCGTGGATATTTGTTATTTGTTAATCAAGTAAGAGTCTTTTTCTGCACTAATCACATTAATTAACTCACACTCTCTGCCGCATAAATCTGCATTGTCTCCAGCTGTATCTAATCCTAGACACCACAAAAATTTTCTGTAATATAATATAGTCTTTTTATTCAAATATTAGTCCAACCAAACCTTCTTGACTTTGTTCCCACGGTTTCATCTTTCCTCCTAACACTTACCTGTTTTCTTACTGTAATCTCCAAACGCGCTCTTTGCCTAACTGGCAACAAAATCTTGGTTAGGTTTCATCAACTATTCAACTCTTATAGTTAATTTTTCTTCTCTTATATATAAATAACACACACAACACAAACTCATCATCAAATCACACATTACCACTACCTCCAAGCTCATTATCACTTCTCAAAGCTTCCTTTGGTCTCTTTGTTTTTATTCCTTCTACATTATAGAAATGGCGTATTTTGTGTTGGGTTACTTGTTATTGTTCACTGTTGCGTTCGTGTGTATAAACGCGAGGACGGACAAAACGCAAGATTATACATCTTTTAAGTACCACAAAGGAGCTCTCCTCACTGGAGACGTCTCCATCAACCTAATCTGGTACGGTAAGTTCAAACCGTCGCAGCGTGCGATCGTGACCGACTTTGTAGCTTCTCTCTCGTCTTCCCGGAGATCAACCGTTGCTCAAAACCCCTCGGTTGCCACGTGGTGGAAGACGGTAGAGAAGTATTACCACGTCAGCAAGACGACGAAGACACGTGGACTCACTCTGTCACTCGGAGAACAGATCCTCGACGAAGGATACTCACTCGGAAAATCTTTAGCGGAAAGAAACCTCAAAACCTTGGCTGCTAAAGGCGGCCAAAGCTATGCGGTCAACATCGTGTTAACCTCTGCTGACGTGGCGGTCCAAGGCTTTTGCATGAACCGATGCGGGTCACATGGGTCTGGTTCCGGGTCAGGCAAAAAAGGATCAAAATTCGCTTACATCTGGGTCGGGAACTCAGAAACACAGTGTCCAGGACAATGCGCGTGGCCATTCCACGCGCCTGTCTATGGACCTCAAAGCCCACCACTTGTGGCACCAAACAATGATGTTGGTTTAGACGGGATGGTGATTAACTTGGCGAGTCTCTTAGCTGGGACAGCAACGAACCCGTTCGGAGATGGGTACTACCAAGGCCCTAAAACGGCACCGCTTGAGGCTGGATCGGCTTGTAGTGGAGTCTATGGAAAAGGTTCGTATCCTGGCTATGCTGGAGAGTTACTTGTGGATACAACGACCGGTGGGAGTTATAACGCTAAGGGAGTGAATGGGAGGAAATATTTGCTTCCGGCTTTGTTTGACCCGACAACATCTACTTGCTCGACTTTGTTTTGAATAACCTATTAGTATACATTAGATACGAGAATTTTTTTTCTATACTTATATATTCTTTTGGTAATCTTCTTGATTATTCTTTTTGTAACACGAATTAGTAAGAATTCATTTATTATTAACTAAGCCTTTCTTAAAAAAATTATTTTCTCTGTATTTGATTTGATAATATGTTTTAAACATATTATAAAGTATTATGAAGATTGCATTTATCTTTTACCTATTTTACTCATACTAAATAAAAACAATTAGATGAAGTATATTTTTCAACATATATGTAATATTCTAGTCACAGAGACAACAAAAAGAGACTCTAGTAACTCAAGGGCTCAGTATGGAATTGTGAATCACGGTTCTTGACTAAGCACGAGGAGGACAATAGTATAATTAATGGTTAGACGTCAGATGATAACAAGCCTAATCTATTAATATCATTTCGACTTGATCAATTCCTATCATGCTCATGTTGAGCCAGGAGTCTCTAAATTCAAGTTCCTTACTCATTATCATTTACTTTGCCTCCTAAGTCCTAACAAACAGTCTTCTGTTAAACCTTTAAACAAAACAAAGTCTTGATTACTTTTTGTTTTTAACAATGGCTAAACGGTTTGAACATGTGTCAAGCTTTAATTGGAAATCCGGTTTGATAATTTTAAAATCAGTTCAGAGAAGATATTAAAAGCAAAGAACTAGAAGTACTAATTGAACGGCTAAGTTTTGTTGTACATAATTTCAATTTATCTTTAGAATTTCAGTTACTTCGGTTTTTAGCATGTCAAAATAACACGAACATAACTAATGCTTCTATAACATTTCATCAGTGAGAACCACCAAACAACCATAACAAGATGACAACAACAAGGAATGGATTTGCAAACAGAGAAGCAAATACAAACGAGATGCTTTCAAAGACACATGATGCAAATGATAAGTAACATGATTAAATTGCAACAAGAGAAGTAAAGCAAATACCAACACGAGATGAGCAAGATGATTTTATCAAAACTTATCATTTACAGGTAGAGAAGCAAATACAAACAAGATGATTTCAATGATACATGAAGCAAATGATAAGTTACTTGATGAATTGGAACAAGAGAAGCAAAGCAAATACCAACAAACAAGATGATATTATCACAAACTTGTGATGCAAAGAATGAGACATGATTATGGCTGAATCTTAAAATAAGTCGAGTCACCTAAAAACACTGAATCATAATTTATACTCTCACAAATTCATATCTCTAGCTATAACATTTTGACAAACAGAAACTATTAGTATAGCAAGTTTAGAACCTCTAAATTTAACAATCGAATCTACCAAACGATATGAGCATATAAACATATGAAACAGAAACACAAAAAAACACAGAAACAAGTTATACGCAAAAACATATACGTATTGATGATGTTTGCAACATCAATAACAACATCTAAGATTTCAACCAAGTATGGCCAGACCATAACAAGGAAATTCATCATTATTTATCATTAGCTCAAGTAGTAGAATATCAAACTTCTATAAATAGTTCTTTTATAGGAGTTGAATGAAAATAACCTGGACAATTTGGATTCTTGCACTAGGGACAGTTCAAAGAGGTAATTAAAATTACCTCGATACTAGGACGAGGCATTTGATTATAGCTTGGTGATTAGGGAACCAAGTTATCCATATAACCGGGACAAGCTCTTCAAGCATCAGGGACATTAGGGACAGCTCAGAGTGGTAATTAAAATTACCTCGATACTAGGACGAGGCATTTGATTANACTAGGACGAGGCATTTGATTATAGCTTGGTGACTAGGAAACCAAGTTATCCATAGAACCGGGACAAGCTCTTCACGAAACAGGGACATTTGGGGCAGTTCAGAGAGGTAATTAAAATTACCTCGATACTAGGACGAGGCATTTGA
>OVBW01000893.1:0-18124 GCA_900406355.1 Erysimum pusillum | reverse complement strand
TATTTGGACAAATGTTCATATATTCATCCTTTATTTCCAATTTCCCCAAAACAAATCGATCGCATCAAAAATAGAAGGGACAACCCTCATTATAAAAAGCCCATAAATTGGTAGCTTCAAGTATATTAGAGGCACGCCTCATTATGGAAAGTACCAAAAATGGTCGCTTCAAAAACGATATGATGTGAAAAAAGATCATATAAAAATTCAGAGGCATGACCTCCAAACAAATAAAAAGTAGAGACTACCGTCAGTTAATCAAAACTTTGTGACTGCCTCATAAGATTGAGATGACAATCACTTATAAACACCTTATAAACAAATCAAGAGGCACTATCACAAAATTCGTGATCATCGTCCCGTTTAAGGAATCAAGAGGAAAAAAAAGTTTATTTTGTCTACGAGACGAGATAAAAATAGCTTATGAAGGTATTGCAGATATCATGTCTGTATTACTCTCCAAATTTTAATTAAGAAATTGAAGAGTAGGGGACAAGTTGTTGGGTAAAATAAAATCATATATTGATTACCGTATATTATGATATTATCCATCTAATTTATTATTCTTTTGATTTGAAGATGTCTTTTAATATTTGTTAATGATAATTTAGAAGAAATTAGGGTGATTTGGCTCTATATATATAGGGACCTAAAGAAAGAAGAAAGGGATCCGAGAGAGAGAAGGGAAAAAACCCTTAAAGCTTCAAAGAGAAGACGATGATGAATCAATGGCTATGGCCAAAGCATCGACTCCAAGATTGTAATCTACTATAATCTCAAGCTATGTAAACAAAAAGTTATCTATGAGTATAATATCTCTTCAAGCGTGGATCCGTAGAACTGTTCTTTTACGAACCGGTTAAAATTTGCCCAAACAACTTCGTCATCAACTTTTCTCTGTAACTTTTTCTTCATATAACCTTCAACATTTACAACCACTTTTCTCCTGAGAATAGAAATATGAACGTCTCTCTCTCACCATCTCTCATATAAAATCCATATTTACTACCATTGAGAAAAAAAATTAAACGACTCTCTCACCATCTAAGAATCACCTAAATTCTTGCTTTTTTCATATAACTTTCTCTTCATATTAATGGTTTGTTCAAGTGTAGTGCAAAATCTAAACTCTTACTTCATTTTTCTTTTCCCAAACATGTCTCTTCCAACAATCCCCCCCCCTTCAGAGATGTACCTTGCAATTCGCTTACCAAACCCTACAAGCATTCTTGTTATTTACGTTCTGGTTATGCAAACTCTCTGGCGTCATTAACTGCAGTGGTTGACGGTCTTCAAATCCATTCCATTTCTCTTGCGGATTTTCTAAACTAACTTCACCTCATCCACGTCCAATCCAATTTTTCGACCTTTTTTGAACTTCTTGTTGTTCAATGAGAACACGTTGTGGCACATTACTTAGAGGGTCTTAGGCTTGCCTGCAACTTTTCAACCCTACAACAAGGTATGCAGATGATTGGATCTGTTTCTCCTTGTGATCCATTTGCGAAATTTGCTTACACTTTGTTATTAACATTTACGGGTAATATTATTTCCTCTGTGTCCGATACTGGTATTTTCTGTGACATGGTACCCAACATGAACGTGGTTGTAGAAGAAACAGATCTTGTGATGTATCACATTAACAAGCTTCACGAAACTGGCCCTCCGTTGTGGGAATGAGCATGGAGGTTGGTTTCTACTCCACCTTGTGTGACTACTCATTTCACGTACGGGGAATAGGTGCATGATATTTTTTTTCTACTGGTATGAGTAGAAATATGTACTTATACAACAACACACATATAGAAAACATGATGATTAGTTTCATTAGTTATAGTTGGTAGTTTATCATTTCTAAACACTCACTAACTACAATATTTAATATTTTTTCCCCAACTTTTCTCTCACACATGCTAATTTTTTTTAATAGATTTTGATCTTCTTTTTTTTTCTGTAGCAACTGAAAAATCATGTACAGTACGAACTATTTCCTTAATTGCGTACAATACATTATAACGAGAAGGTAAACAGTCTCATTTGTCTTCAGTTAACGTTTCAGGGGTAATTTGTCCGAATCTGGCTTGGTGGCTATTACGTGAAAGGCAAACTCAAGTTTGCCAATATCTTATTAAAATTGTGGGCCCCTGGCTATTCTATGAAATTTATCCTATATTTATTTCTTTTGGTAAGTTTTAAGTATATGAAAGATATTGAGAAATTTACCACTAACGCCACATTACAAAACTCAACTTTCCACTAATGCCACATTACCAAACTTCTTTTCTGCAGTGCCACAACCCTTTTTCAAAAAGACAAAAATACCCTCCCTTTTATTTTTCTATTTCTTCCTAATTTCTTTTTTGTTTTTTTCTACCTTCTCTTATGTGCCCTCTTCTCTCTCTCTCCTCTCTCTCTCTCTCTCTCTCTCTCTCTCTCTCTCTCTCTCTCTCTCTCTCTCATAAGTCATATGGACGGTGGACATTAATATCAGTAGACAACGCGTCGGACGTAGACATTATATGTTGTCTCTGCAACTGTTGGATAGAAAACTGCAGTGGACAAAACCTATAATCGGTGAACTTGGTCCTTGGTAGACATTATAAGTATATGAACTTCTATTTCTCCACCAAGGTGAACCCAAATCACAACTTGCAAATCTAACTAGTTCATGTAGACAACATTAACTACTCATATTGTGTCCTCCGTGGACAATATCATGTCTAGACATCTGCAAATTGTCACTTATAGACCAAATTATATATTTATGGACAACTTCCTATTTGAACTTGTCGAGTGCGAGACAAATTCTCTCATTTGCAAATCAACCTAGTTCATGCGTAGACAACATAAACTACTCGTATTGTTCTTCGTGGACTAAATATCATGTCCACCAACTTCAACCCAAATAACAAATCCACACATCTGTAAATACATAAATTAATAGACAACTATTTGTAAATAATGGCTACCTCTATGTAAATTGTCACTTATGGACAACTATCTATTTAAACATGTCTATTTCTCCAGAAATTCTCTCAATTGCAAATCTAACTAGTTCATTCGTAGACAACGTAAACTAGTTTTACTATCCTCCATGGACTGATTATCATGTCTACCAACTCGAATCCCAATAAATGTGTCTGCCAAACTGGTCATGTCACATCACATCGTATCTGCGACCCATGGCTGCCTTTTTGTGTAAAAAGGGCTTTTTTGTTATTTCTTATAATGCCACAAAAGGAAAATATGGCATTTCAGGAAAGATTTTAACCAATGTGGCATTGACGGAAAGATAGTTATGAAATTTGGCATTTCTCATGAGATTCCCAAAGATATTTCCTTAAACATAAGTGTCTTTTATCAAGTCAGTATACGTCAAATAGATGAATATAATACGAAATTGATGAGTTTTTTCTACTTTTTCTTTTGGTAGATTGATCACTCGATAGTGGAGAGTTATGGTGGAGGCGGCATAACATGTATAACGTCAAGAGTGTATCCAAAATTGGCAATTGGAGAGAATACAAATATCTTTGCCTTCAACAAAAGAACTCAAAGTGTTGATGTCTTGAGCCTAAGTGCTTCGAGCTTCAAGTCTGCTCAAACCAATGACGAGTCAATGTCACCATTTACTGTACGGGAAGATTCACATTCACCTAATCAGTCTTGACTTTTGAGTGGAAAATATTTTACATTATTTCAATGGGAAATCATTATAAATAAGAGTAAGAGACCATATAATGAGATATTAACATTCTTGATAACTTTACTAATCAATTCAAAATTTGAAGATTTTGTCTTCTTGTATGTTATTCTTGCGCAAAGATTATACAATTTTTTCATTGAAGTTCAAGGTATTCTCTTTTTTCTTAAACAAATATTTGCACTATAAATAAGTATACTTTTTAAAATGAATAAAATAACCAAAAAAGTTGTTGTAAAATATAAAGTTTGGAAGGAAAAGTTTAGTTAATATTCACAGGAAAGAAATATAAAGTTTGTGAATTTTGTTTTTTTTTTATTTTTAAAGAAAATAAATAAATTAAAAAATGAGCCAGAACGACACCGGTTCAAATAAAAACCCCTTTCTTCTTCTTCGTCTTCTTCTTCTTCTTCTCCCATTGCTCTTGGCAACTTCTATATGTCTTAACAATTACCATACACTGATTAATGAAATCTCTCTAATCATGAATCATGACAATTTAAATGGAACTCTTAATAATTTAAAATAATCAAACTAGACGATTAAAAAACAAATAGAACGACTTATGAAGACATCTCCGAATCTAAAAGAGTTATAACCTATATTCATGGAAGTAGTGATACAAAGGGATGATACTGAACGTTTGCTACCCATCGTTAAATTCACCAAAAAACTCTCAAATCTATTTTACCCAAAAATCGGAACCTAATCATTCCCTCTTACATAACATGAGACACAATCCAGTAGAGACATTAGATAAATATCATAGATGACATTGTTTTAGTCGGCTTTATATTTCCTCAAATGCAATTATATTTTGTCAAATAGAAATCTATTTTGTTCAAAACATTTATAAATAGATATTACATTTTATAAAAATGAATATTCTATTTTTTTTTAATTCTTTTATTTTTCAATTTCCAACTTATAAAATTATTTTTGTTGGTATTCAAAAATCTCGCGCATAAGAGTGCACAAATGAGAATATAGGATGGGATTTTACCGGAACGAGAACGAGATAAAAGTTTGGAAATCAAAATAGAGGTTTCATTTATGTCCCACCTAAAATCCAGGACATGAATGGATGGGACCGAGAATTTAGGATTGAAAAGAGGTTCATTTATGTCCCATTAAAGTCTAGGATAGGAACAGGATGGGACGGAATCAGGAATTTAGGGTGAGCTTTTAATAGAATGAGAATGGGATGGAAATTTGGAAATCGAAAAAATGTTCTATTTATATCCCAGTTAAAAATTCGAGATGAGAACAAGATGGGTACAGACTGGGAATTTAAGACAGGATTTTACGGGAAAGGAAATGAGACGAAAAATTTTAAATCGAAAAAGAGGTTCCATTTATGTCCTAATTAAAATTCGGGATGGGCAGGAACAAGTTGGGACAAGCCCAAAACCAGGAATTTAGCACGGGCTTTTAGGGAAACGGAAACGGGAAAGAAATTTATAAATTAAAACAACTTTCATTTAAGTTCCAGTTAAAATCTGGGATAGGAACGGGATGAGACATGATGTGATAGGATGGGACGGGACCGAGAATTTAGGACTGGATTTTACAGAAATAGGTGGAATTTTGGAAATCAAATAAGAGGTTTCATTTATTTCACAGTTTAAACCTTTTGGCAAGGCAGTGGCTGTAGAACTTGTAATATGGAGAGACAGGTCGAGACCATTGAATAAAATCATCTGATTTGTCCAAACGAACTCTCAAAAGGGTTTCGGCGGAGAAGACAGCGGCTTTCCCATCAGATCCGGCAAGGATCCAGTTTTTCAAATATTCAATCCCGCCCTCGCCAACCAAACTCATAATTTTTGACAGATTTGGTNGGGGGGGGGGGGGGGGGGGGGGGGGCTGCGAAGAAAATATTCATCCAGAAGATTAGATTTATTACATATATTACTGTACATGTAACTGGGAGGAAAATAATGAACATGGAGTACGAAGTCAACTACTGGCTGGTGGCGGTGAGAATTACCATGTCGGGGAGCACATGACGACAGAGCGCTCTTTGGCCGGCTCACGTAACGGATACGGGGAAGAGTTTTCAGGTGACTACACTGTCCTTTCTCACAAACAATCATAACCATTTTTACGTCAAGAAGAGCTATGTAAAGAAGTGTCTAAACATCTTTAAATTACCCACAAACAAATTATTTATTATCTTTACAAGTCAAAAATATATTCTACAAATCTTTAAATTGTTACTCACTAATTGGAGGGAAAAATCCCGCCCAAACGCAACGCTATTATTTGGAGTTCAAATATTCAAAATTTGAACAACATGGCCAACCATTGGTGGGTACCTATATATTGGACAGCCCGACTTTAGTAAATTCACTGTTGGTCCCACAGACCACATACACCCAATTTCAACCTATTTAAGAAGAAATTTCCCTGAAATTATCTTTCACAGGACCAGAGTCGTCAGTTGTTAGGATAAGGTTTCTCATTCACTTTTCATTTATCCCGCTCTATTAATTGAAGTCAGTTTGATGCATATCTCTTATTTCCATGGAGTTTCAGATGGATTTTACCACGGGTTCATCAAGTATGTCGACATCTTCTGTAGATCTGATGAAGTGTGAATGTGGCTTGCCCGTAAGGCTTTCCACATCAAAAACTGCGAAGAACCTGGGAAGAAGGTTCTTTGGGTGTTCATTATACAAGGTAAATTCATGTATGTCCTCCAATCCGTATACAAAATTACAAAATATCACTATTAACAAAATTGTCCGTATGTAGGTTGGTGGCAATGAACACTGCAAGTATTTCAAATGGGTGGATGAAGCTGGTGTGACTGACCCATGGACTAAAATGCGGGAGAATGACAGACTTATTACTCAACTACATGCCACAATAATGGACCTTCGGAAAGACATGGAGAAATGGGATTTAGAGGCAGATAAATTGGTTTACAGGCAGCGATTCGTCATCGCATGTTTGACAGGAATAATAGTACGCACTGTTGGAGCTCTTATATTTTGGTAATTGATCATGGCTCCCACATATCAAGTACCAATCTTTTTATCTTTTCCTATGCACCAATGTTTTGTATGCATCATGCTTTCCACTATTCAATTCTAGTAACTTCGTTTGTTTCTGACCTTTTTGGGGTGTAATGTATCGATATCGATTATCACAATATTGGCTAATTTATCCACGATTTCACTTATGTATCCATATCGATTATGCACATTATCTTGTATGTGTATCGGAAGCAATTTTCCTATACAAATATATCCTGTCCATGATTGACCTTACAATCGACACCATATCACGACAACGGACATACTATCATGGACGAACTGTATAATGGATATACTATCATGGTCAGGATTTACTACTTCTATCCACTGCTTGTATAGTTTTAAGGGTTTAGGGTTTAGTGTTTATGGTTTAGTGTTTACGATTTTGGGTTTAGGTTATAGGGTTTAGGGTTTAGTGTTTAGTGTTTAGTGTTTAAGGGTTTAACATGGGTTTAGGGCTTAGCTGTTGTATTTATGGATAAGGGTATGTGGATAACGGTTAGTGGATGAAATGGACAGTGTGTTATGGTCAAGGGTTTTGTAGATAACAAATGACTATCCCTCACCATCACTATAACATAATGTTCATATCCATATCGATTATCCACATTAGCTTGTATATGTATCGGAAGCATTCTGATTACAACCATGGGCATTGTATCATGAACTTGAATGGTTCTACACAAATATATCCTGTCCACGATTGACCTTACACGACAACGGACATACTACCATGGATGAACAGTATAATGGATATACTATCATGGACAATATTTACTACTTATAACCACTGCTTGAATATAGGGTTTAGGGATTGTTGTATAGGTTTCTTGGGTTTGTGTTATAGGGGTTTAAGGGTTTAACAGGGGTTATAGGAGTTTAAGGGTTTAAGGGTTTAACAGGGGTTTAGGGCTTAGCTGTTGTATTTATGGATAAGGTGTATGTGGATAACGGTTAGTGGACGTAATGGACAATGTGTCGTGGATATGAACATTATCTTATAATGATGGTTAGTGATAGTCATTTGTTAAACTCACTATCCTGATAAAAATTTGCACTGCAACAAAATAATCATTAAAACAAAACAATCCCTTAAATCATCAAAACATTCGTCTAAATAAGTGCTAAAAGGGAACGAACATAGCAATTTTGGATACGAGGAAAAAAAAAAGAAACGAACATAGCAATTTTAGATTAGGATCCCATAAAAGTACTAAAACGAAACATCGCCTAAGAAAGATCGAGAATGGCTAGAGAGAGGTACCAGTACACACATTCTTCACACCTTTCGTGGTTCCAATGGCGAGAATAATAGTGATAATCGTAACATTTTGGGAAAATTTCCTGGTGCCATGTTCTCGCGTAGGTTTTACGCCTCCTCGGTCCAATTGTTATGATGTGGGAGATTAATTTATCGCCCAAGCTCTTTATATCAGATGTTTGCCGGTATTTTTGTTTGAACGTTCGATAGACATCAAAACGGTCAATTCCAGCGCAGTCGCTCAGAAAAAGATATGCGAGATTTAATTTGCTACCGGGTGTATATCTTTGATGTCACCTATAATTGCAAGTGCTATATGAACATCACCAGCAGCCAAACCTCGCCTTAAGCTCTTGATGTACAGAGCGTGAGGGTTTTTGTGTTCTAAACACTTGGAGAAGAACGGATAGTAATAAGAGATAGGGTCCGAAAACCAGGCATAGTCTTGACATTCGTCTAAACGAACTTGAAACAACGTTTCGGGAGAGTAACCGGCGTCTCTCCCTTCTTTTCCAGCTTGGATCCAAGCTCTCAAACCCTCTGTGCCGTTGGCAGCAACCAAACTAACGATCTTCGCAAGGACAGGACTCGGGAGGTGAAACTATAGAAATTTGCAAAAATCTGGTAGTACACAACATTAGTCACTAAATCTACGATTTTGATGAAATCAAAAAGATTTGACCTCGGCCTGCTGCTTCGATTAGAAAGGACAGTGTAGTCACCAAAAAACTCTTCCCCGCAGCCGTTAAGGGAGCCGGCCAAAGAACGCTCTGTTGTCATGTGCTCCCCAGTATGGTAATTCTCACCGATTTGAAAATCGGCCTGCTGCTTCTCCAATTCAGAGCTGCTCGATTTGTCTCCAACTTCCAAGGTATCTGGGAGACGTAAAAGTGAGAAGATGAGATGTTTAAGAAACTATGGATTAGAAAAGAGTGGTTAGCAAACCAGAGGTTTTTATTGAAGGCTAAAAAAAAATATTAAAAAAATACGGGGGATACCAATATGGCTAGCGTGGCATGTCTTCTCGCTGTAAAACTTTAAGTGTGGACAACACAATATGGACAGATACAATGGTTTAGGGTTTATTGATAATGGTATGGGATTATTTGTATAGGGTTTAAGGGTTAGTAGATAGCAAGGGTTAGTAGATAAGAAGTGGTTAGTGACGAATGTCTATCGTTTAGGTTTTAGTGATTAGGGGATAGAGTTAAGGTCACGATATGCATGTTGTGGATATAACATTGTCTTATAGTGATGGTTATGGATAGTCATTTGTTATCTACTAAACCCATGACCATAACATACTATCCACTTCGTCTTTAACATGTTATCCATGTACACATTATCCATAAAAATAATAGCTAAGCCCTAAATCCTTGTTAAGCCCTAAAACACTAAACACTAAACATTAACCCCTATAACCTAAACCTAAAATCTTAAACACTAAACCCTAAAAACTGAACCCTAAACCCTTATAACTATAAAACAAACACTAAAGCCTAATCCCCTATACATTAATCCCTAAAACACTAAACCCTAAAACCTTAAACAGTAAACACTAAACCCTATAACCTAACCCCAAAATCTTAAACACTAAACCCTAAAACACTGAACCCTAAACTCCTTAAAACTGTACAACAAACACTAAAAGCCTAAAGTCCTAAACCCTAAACCCTAAACATGATGGCGGTGAACTAATACGATGCACCAACCCACCATGATGGCTGTTGATGTATGGACTAACATTAACTTTTTTGGTATCCAATTCGTGCTTATCTGTCCAACCAAGTATGTCCATTACTATATGAAAACCGAGTGTATGCTTACAGATAGTTATAGACTTATTTATTTGGAGAGTATAATCATATAAGCTTAACTAATGAACAAGAAAATAATCCATATAAGCTTAACGAATAAACAAAAAGTGATGGACATGTTCTGGATACAAATAGTGATGGACATCGCAAGCAAAGTCTAGAGACATATCCAATAATCCGTGACAAAAAATATCGTATAAGCTTCACAAACTAACAAAAAACATATCCAAAAGGGGAAAACCCCTAGATATTAACTAGTTTGTTTGTTAAGTGCCATGCATATAGTAATAAAAAAAAAAAAAATTAGTTGCATTGGCATAGACTCTAGGGTGAAGGAAGTTAGGAATCATAGGAGCAACAAACTCCTCATAGACATCTATAGCGTATTGGCACCTGAATTCGTCGGCGATTTCATCAGTTATCTCCGCCATCTTATCATGCCTGCTCTCAATAGCCTCAATCTCTAGAAATTTCATTGCTACAGGCTCGCGGTCGCCACCCCTGACATTCTTATATATACCTTCGACTCACTTCCAAACAAATGAGTTGAGGGTAAAATAAATTTATCCCTTATAAAGTGTGGTAACAACTCCACTAACGGTGCAACGAACCCAGCCACATCCTTAAGGTCGTATAGGTCATTGTTAGGATCTAGGATTTCAACATTCCAGACACCAAGATTGATGGTTATGCCAACCAAGTGTCTCCCTGCCCAGCACATTGGCAGGTAAACGATGTCAATCTCATCATACCACGTAGAGCTCGGCGCATTGCATAAACGGATGAGCTGCTCCGGCTAGTGCAATGGCTTTCTAGTTTTGGCAGCTTTGAATGACCTATGTCTGCCTTGTAGGTAGTTAGCAAGCCATGGTGTGACAAACGCAGCCCTCTGTGTGCGTAGAGTAGATTGCAACCTAGTGGATAATAATGAGACAAGGACCTACATGTGCTGACAAAGGGCATAACATGTGAATTAGTTATTGAAAAGATATGTTAGAGGATAAGGTAACATAACTGATTGCATACAAGAGTTGAAACCCAATTCTCTGGCTTGGCGAGCTGTAGAAAGAACATATTATCAATTAGGTGTTGACATCTCTTTATGTATTCCCTGTAAGTGCATCAAAATGGTTGTCAGTAATGGTGTGCTGTCTAAAATTAAATTCTAACCGTCAATTAGTCTTGTATATGGGTTAAAGACATACGTGTTATCAGCATAAGTGAGTGTGTCCTGGAAGAGGCTGAACTCAGTTGGGTCGATTCGAGGTAAACGATCACAAGAACGCAGCTTAGGTTTTGAAAGGAAATGTGCAACTAGTTTCTGCTCTGCTTCAGATATGGATTGCGTCTCCCTTTTTCTTGGAGGGGAGGAGTCGCTAAGTTCAACAAGATCATCAACTTCTTGTAACGCAAAAAATATGGTAGCATTGTCCAAAACTCACAACCATTTTTTCCGATGTTAAATGATGTCCATGGGTTCATGTGCATTACGAATAGCAGTGAGAACGAGATAATTGTATATAGAAAAAGTACCTGTAATGCATTAGTTGTAGTGGCTGCATCTTGGCAGACTGTTCCCTCTATTGTGTTGGTTGTAGGGAGCGCATCCTGGTAAAATGAATGAATGTAAGTTATATATTTATTATCCAATAGAAAATACCCATGTCCATATGTGTAGTGTCCATATCCATATTAATTGTATTTTTCCATGTGTTTAGTTACCTCAACTGTTTGCGTACTGCCTTTGCCCTCCACTATAAACTGGTCTTGCTCATTGGGGATCCCGTCCTAAAAATAATCGAGAAAATCCTGTATGCGTCTATGATCCAAAAAACTTATGACATGTATGATACTTTCAGAACAGTGGAAAAACATATGCCACGTCTCTATATATTCAGGTTGTGCAAAAAACTGTAAAGAAGAAGATTGTAAGCTATATAAGCAGTATGTTTCCATATGTATATTATTTCGCATACACACTTTTAAGTATTATTGCTAATGCAAAAACATGATGCATATGTCAAAATAAAAACATCTATCTATTGGCTATTTATCCATTAGTTTGCCGCTTTGGGTGTGCAGTTTTATATCCCGAGCAAGCAAGTACATAATGTACTATCCACTAGTTGGTGTCCACATCCATATAGATTGTGTCCAACTTATGTTATCTTGTAAATTACCTCCAAGGAATGGGCATTTTCCTTTACCTCCAGGACGGTGTAGTTATGTTGTGTATTTGTATTTAAACCGTAACATGAACAAAAAGGAAAACAAAAATGCGTTATATACATTCTAAGACTTTATATATACAATATAAGACGAAGAAACACAGGTGCATATCCAGAAGTGGAGATTACATATCCATTTACAATGTATCCATAAAAAATGAACATATAGATTACCTTCACCAAAGGGGTAGTGTCCTTCGTCTGCAAAGTGTAATTAGCTTGATCATTTGAGGTTCCCACCTATAATTAAAAAGCAAGGATAAAAAAAGATTTATTATATAAAGAAATGAAATACAAGTCTATTGGATTGTTGCTCATTTCACATACTAAATCATTTATTGGCGTCCATATCCATTTAGTGATGAAGGTCATACTTTAACCTCCTCTGTCTCGTTAACGTTGAATTTTGAACCTAATATAACCAGAGTAAGCCATTAATGCTGTATGAAGTTAGGAGAAAAACATGTCCATCGTTTATTTGGGTTGGGGGCATTGAAAACTGCGAGTATCCCATTAAGAGTTGTAACCAGAAATTGAGAAAATGGTAAAATACCTGAAATTCCTCTGCTGAGATATTGGCTTGTTTGACTGGGTTTACAACCTGGTAGTATGTGATGTCCATGACCATGACAGCAAAAGCTATAGGTTAAAGCACATCCATAGGTTATGAACAAAATCTCAAAAGTTAAAAAAATTACCTCGACTGGCAGTTTCTTAGTAGCTGTGTCATAGATGGGGTCGTCATGATTTTGGCTATAAACTGCCTGCAGGGTTGGATTTGCTTTAAAATTTGTGGGTTAAGAGTAAATAAATATAATGTCCAAATGATTGATGTGAATGCACATAACGATATATCCATCGTTTACTATCCAATCATGTTGAGGAAAGTTTTAAATCTTGATAAATTATGCTTACCTCGAATGAAAGGTTTTTGTGGTTGTGTCATAAATGGGGGCTTCGCAATTGTCAATGAGTTGCACATACAGAAATAGGTCATGTGTGATTGGATGTTTGTTGAGTTGTTCTTTTATAGAAAAATGTACTTAGTAAAAGAAATTCCAGAGTAGAAAAACTAGAAGCACCTCAAAGGAATAGTTTTGGGTAGTTGTGGCTTTTCCCTGAAACTTTTAGTTCTTAGTATGAATGCATAAAATGCATGAACATGGCTGAAAACACTAGGGCTGTGGAATTACAATTGCAAGCTCTCGAGAAGTTGAAACTCCTTCCTGACCAACTCCAAGACCCGGCGCAACCGGCAAAGAACGGTTACTTTCTTCAGATATAATGGGGACAACAGTGGTAGTTCCTTCATTCTTCTGCTCAGTGAGCACTGGTGATATAGCTACTCCCGCATCAACTCCAACAGGTTTTGGTGAGTCAGAAATGGTTGAGTTGACATTGTTAATTCCAGCTGCACCCAATTGAGCCTTGGGCAGGACCTGTTGGGAGTAGAAATATAAGTTTTAGCCAATGTTCCAGCTAATACTATGGAGAAATAGATGAAAATTCACTACTTCTGCTGTAGTACTGTCCAAACGAACATCTTCGGTAGGTTGTACTATGTCCTCTTGCTCTAGTGCCTGACCTCCCAGAACTCCCTGATCTTGATGCTCTACTGACTCACCTTCTTTAACATTCTAACATTGATCCTCTACATCCTGTTGATGTCACTGGGAAAAGAAAAAAACAAATATCATGAAAGTGGTTATGCAGAAAACTATGTGGAGATATTAAAGAGTGACAAACCTTAGAATCGGGAGACTCATTAGGCATATTACTGTGATATTTATTCCAATCATGCTGGGGGCTGCCGCAGAGTATATCAGGTGTAATATTTTGCTCAGGAGGATGGCATGGAGAATCAAACATGGTGTCAGTGAAATTGTTAGGAGGTGAAGTAGCAACATCCGCGTCCTCAGAAGGAGTGTCAGTGGGGGAAGAGTCATGTACATCCTCAGCTCCTTTGGTGCCCTGGGAGGATATGTTTTTTTGTTTCCTCTTCCTAATTATAGAAGCAAGATAGCATGAGTTGCTCCCAAACTTTCGAGTGCGATTGAACTTCATACATTTCAATTTATGTTTGAGCTTGTTTATCTCCAGAGAATGCTGGTTGAGCTAAACTGTAACAAATTGCTTCATATCTTGAATCTGTGACTGTATCAATTCCTTGAGTGAATCAATCTCCGAGGGAGCATTGATTTAATTTTAGACCTCTTACTTGGCCTACGGCTGGAGCTATAGCTGGCTTGATCCTTTTTGGTTATCTTCCTCTTCCGGACTAGAACATGCTTCTGGTGAAGAGGTTAAGGTTTCTTTTCCACAACATCAATTGGATCTAATGAGGGAAAAACAGCCAAAATCAACCCGAACTTTTTACGAAATGCCATTTCATACCTAAATTACAATATCATGCCTTTTCCTACCCAAACAATGGTTAAATTCAAATTTCAAACCTGAACTACTATACCGTATGCGAAAACCAACATTGACGTTAACGGTGTCAATTAACAGTTAATTGTGGTCGTTTTCTGTTTGGGAGAAACGGCCAAAATCAACCCGAACTTTTTACGAAATGCCATTGCATACCTAAATTACAATAACATGTCTTTTCCTACCCAAACGATGGTTAAATTCAAATTTCAAACATGAACTACATTAAAACCTCTATAAATTAATACTCTATAAATTAATAGTCATCCCCCCCCCCAGGCCATTCAGGTTTCTGAAAAATGTGGCCTCTTGAAATAAGTTTCAGCATGTTGTCCACTTTCTTGTATGTGGCCTCATCATCCCACGCTCCCCAGCCCTCCTCAGGAAGCAAATCAAGATACATCATTGGCTCAACCGTTAGCTGCAAGCATTTTGAAAGTGTGAGTGGTTAGGAGATAAAGAGATGTATGCATTAAAATAAAGAGACAGCAAGAGAATAATAATAGCAACTCACACTGTCAGAACGCTCAACAGCGTGGATATCAGCCAGGCAAAGTGAGTGCTTAGGGATACTTAAAAATGGCCAGTTAATGAAGGTACAAGATTCATTCGCTGTCAAAGATTTCGGCAAAAGGCCAGATATGTTCTGTAGAGCCAGAAGTTGTAAAGCAAGAGGAAATCATTGGGCACGAAATGTTTACTGCTGCAATTGCTGGGCAAACGAAATTACCCCTTCATCTTGGTCAGAGCTTGCAGAAGGAGCCTTTAATGTTGCAATTATTTTGAGAAATGATTCTCTACCCCACGGGAATGATATAAACTCATCAACGTCCTCCAACATTTCAACGTAATGATATACACTCATCAACGTCCTCCAACATTTCAACGTACTTCAAAGTCGGTTTGTGAGTTTGATGTGTGGCAATGAGGATTCCATCAACAATCAGAAGCAGGACCAGCTTAAGTTTCGTATCATCATCCATTTTTGGTTCGTCAGCAAGCTTCTTTGAAAGATCTCCGATAGTTGCTCTCAAATCATCTCCAATTAACGTATGCCAGTAATATCTTCTCCCATCAGTATGAACTAACTGAGAATTCGGGTCGTGTCCCTCTGGAAACTCAGCACAAGACAATCCAGAGACAAATCCAAACCTGAGTGGATGTCCACCAAATACTGTCCACATTACGTATTTTTTTGGGTGATTAACTGACGACAAACCAACGCATGCAGAAGTTTACCGTAATGGGGACATCTACCAATAGGAAAGTGAAGAGGTACCCAAATTGAGAGTTAATAAGCTTATCCAACTGTGATGTGTTTCTCAAAGCATTGCGGGCAAAAGTCAGAATATCAGGTCGAGAGTAGACATTGAATTCCGGTAAATACCTCCGTCGGACATTTTGGGATTCTCGATTATAGTGACAGGAAAACAACTCAACGAACGGATGATGTAACTCGCCGGCATAACAATCGATTTAACGGTGAGAATGGGAATCGCCTCAGAAACAACCGCCGCTGCTATCGTAAATATATCGAATGTCAAACTAGGGTTTTTACCCTTTTTACAGATTGTGAAAGGTACTGGTAAAGGAGTTAGAAAGTCCCTAGTTACATGTCTTAAGTCTCGTAATTATAGAGTGAGGGGTACAAAAATCAATAGGAAGGAGAAAAGAGCGCTTGGATTAGAAAGGGTGTTAGGATGCAATAACTTATCTACAAGTGGTGTGTGCGTGCAATATTCCCTTTTAATAATAAACTTTTAACATTAGTTTTTATAATATTATATTATTTAAATATGTTTTACGCCCCCTCCCCCCGCCAAATCCAAAGATCGACCCTGTTCCACACCAATATTATTTTTAAATTAATGTATTAATCAATTAATTTATTAAACGAAAAATTATTCAGATAGCGAAAATATATTCACTTCACCGACTAAAGTATTTCGTCTCCGATCGGCGCGTGTGGGCTATCACAGCCACAGCGTCGGTTCGGCTTTTGGCTTCTGTTTAGTTTCTTAGTTATGGTTTTGTATGCGGACAGATCTATGGTTTGGATTCGAATTTTCGTTTTCTTCACCTTCTTCTCTTTTCAGATCTAGGATTTGGTTTGTTTGATTTTGTTGCAGGATTGAGTTTTCTTCTTTACCTGAATTGTACCTGGCTCAAACCGCGAGGGCTCTAAGCCACTCACTCTTGGTGTGGTGGTGATCGGTTTGGGCGACCCAATTTTTGGGTTTCCTCTCTCAGTTTCAACTTTCGGATATAGGGCAAGATCCGTCCAGGTTTGGGTTCCTCTTACCGGTTCAACTCGCTTAGTAGACATCTCCGGCCATGGCGATTCCGACGGTCTCTGCATGTTTTGCTGAGGTTCCACCGTTCCGCTGCTCAAGGTAATCCAAGGTTTTTCTTCTGAAGACTCTAAATCACCAAGTGAGGCAAGAAGATCGGAGTCTTTCTAGGTTGTGGTCAGTTCCTTTGTGCACAATCTGTTAGTTTTTCGATCTGGATTTGTTCGGGTAAAAAGAAAATTTGTCTTTCTGTGTAAAATCTTCATTCCTGTTTAGATCTTTTCAGTTTGTGTTTTTAGCTTGACTCTCCTAAGTATGGAGCTCAGTTTCTCTTCCTCAGCTAATGGTCCTGCTTTAGTTGTGGATAGAGCTTTTGGTAGGGATTATTCCCTCTACTAGTTTGTCTTGTGTCTTGCAGAAATATGTCTTGGAATTTGCTGGTGTTTCGTCTCTGTTTGTCCTCCCTTGGTGTCTACTGTCTACAGGCTGAGTTCTCGATCGATTTCCTCATTTTACAAAATGCGGATGGTAAGATACTCCCACTTGATTGGGTGTCCTCCGGTTTTGCTAGAAGGTTGGTTTGTCGTCTTCGTTTCACGGTCAGCATGATCCTCTTAAAGGAAAGGTGTGATCTTGGACTGAAAGAGTTGAGCAAGTGCGTCATCTCCTTCGTCAATATCTCTATCAGGTTTCTCGATCCAATATTTCTCATTGTGGGCTTAATGGAGATCAATCGATTGCAGTTCCCCTTGTTTCCGTAGTTTGTACTTTCTTTGGCTCCGGAGGTTTGTTATCTGCCGGCTTATGGCTCCCTTGTTTGGGCTTAGTCTTCCCTCTTTTGGGCTTAGTATATGTTATGTTTTGGCTTTGTATAATATGACTNTTTTTGGCTTTGTATAATATGACTTTATAAAAAAAGTTTACCCTCTAGTGAAAAAAAAAAAAAAAAAAACGAAAATATATTAACTGAAATTTGTCACAAAGCTTTATAAAATCTAAGCACGACACCGAAAACATTGAACATGGTTGATACTAAAAGGGTGTGAAAGTTGCATTACGTAGTTCTGTAATATGTACACACAAATAACGAATCAAATTTGTTTTTTCAAAAAAAATAAAACTCAATTTATCAAAATATTCTAATTTGTTTGCTCACCCACACGGATGTGGGCCCTTGCTTTCGGCCCATTTGAAAACCTGGGAGGGAAGTCTATCCGTGGGCCACCTCTTCCCCATGAGATTAGTCTGGGCCCATCAATAGACCTGGGATTTACCCCTGAGTTAACAAAAAAAAAATATATATATATATATATTCTAATTGGATATTCTTTTTATAGTCGTTGATACATCATT